>PYHX02000495.1:40529110-40669176 GCA_004302925.2 Cochliomyia hominivorax
AAAAGTCACCTTCATCTATCATATACAGTGTTAAAAGGCTCCCCATATAATCAGAAAACAATTGGAATACAAAAATGGTTCACTTAAATAAAAAGTGGGAATGAAAATCTGTAATTTCAGTGACGGTGACTTTTGTCTACAAGCAATATGAACTTCAAATTATAAACAATTATTTTTTTTTTGTAAAATGGATCGTGAAAGAAAAATTATTTAAACTAAAAATACATTTTAAATAAACCATATTTTATGATCTTAGAGGACCTTCAAACTTACCTAAAGACAAATGCCGGTGACTTTTGTTTATCTGTGTATACATTTAAATGCACTAAATGATTTGATTTTATGTCATAAATAATTTTTTTCGCATTTCGAAAAAAAATTACACAAACCGATGTGGCCAACTTTGGAAGGTCATCTATTACTCAGATCACTAGCTACCTGGGATTTTGTTTGTTCCACGATTTCTTGGAATATTATGTAATTTAAAATTTCTTACATATTATTTTTAAATGTCATACATATTTTATACATTAATTAAATTTTAAACTTTTTCCCAGATTAGCGACGATATAAGTTTTATCTTAAAAAATGTAATAAATTTTATATTCACATGTTTCGTAAAAATCATATCAAGTAAGAATGTTATATTCACCTTTGCCGAATCTTCAAATACCCTCCACTACAAATGCGTGTGAAGAAAATACATTTTGTTTCGTACATACACACTCACCCATGTAATCGCAAACGTATACAACCGTTTTTGTTAAATATAAAATGTCTATAACTTTTTTTCTACTGAACCAACTTTGATCATTTTTGGAATGTTAAAAAGTACATTCATGGTAAAATGAAGTTGAAATATAGCAAAACTTCATTCAAATTTGTCTATTTATTATTGAAAATTTTACGGATTTTATTTGCTTGAATTTACAGGTTACTTCAGATATCGGTCTATATCTTTTAATACACTCTGCCGATTTTGTTGGGTTTAAATAGGAAACTTCTTAGGACTTTAACAAATACTAAAGCCAAATTTTTATTGAGCTCCTTAAAATATTGTGGATGAGAGTGTGCCAACAACAGACAGACATAGCTAAATCGACTCAGATTTTAATTTGAGGCAAGAATACGTTATGGGGTCTGAGATAATATCTTCTTAGCATTACACGTGGAATGACAAGGTAATACACCCTCTTCACCGCATGTGGTGATGGAGGAAAAAATTCCTTTTACTTTGTATGCATGTTTCCATGTATGTATTTATGTATGCATGTATGTATATATATATATGTATGTGTTATATGTATGTATGTATGTATGTATGTATGTATGTATGTATGTATGTATGTATGTATGTATGTTTTACACTGTGCATATGAATTAATTTTACATTCAATGTCAATTGCTTCAATTTTTGTTGTTGTTATTTCTGTTATTTCAGTTATAGTTGACCCAAGGGAATATTTTTAAGATTTTTATATATCTTTTTCATAGAAATTTTATATTTTTACACACACACACACAAAGTGAAGTGAAACGACACGTGTTTTTATGAAATTGTGCAGAAAATATTTTTATTTGAAAATGAAAAAAAAAATCTAGAGGTTTGTAAATGTGTGTTCTCACATTTGAGTCTTATTATATCATTTATATTTAAATCTGTTTCAAAATAACTGGGGTGAAATACCATATTTTTAAGGTTTATTTAGCATAATTTTGTTATTTTCTTGCTAAAAATATGAGTTTATCTGTTAGTTTGTTTGTAAATGAGCTAATTTGAATGAAATTTATCACATTTCATTTGTATCATTTATTTATTATTCCGTCTCTTTTGAGGGATAATCTAAACTCTTAATATTATTTGAATAATAAATATCTCAGAAACCATTCAGGCAGTCAGCCAGTCAAGCAGATTAGTCAAATGTTTGAGAAGATATATGAAGTTTTAAAGTCATTTTACGCCAAAGAAATAATAAATATCTGACAAATACAAGACACAGTGGTTTGAAAAGGACGGTTTTGGGAAACAAATTCAGTAATTTATGAATCGTTGCAAATAAATTGTACATGATTATTGCTGGGGCCACCAGCTGCTTACGAGAGTACAGGGTAGCTTTTCAAAATTAATCATATCGGATATATATAGGGATTCTAAAGCGACTTTCTTAAATAATTCTGTAGCGTTTGAACTATTGGAGATTAAAGCTGAGGTGTTTTCTAGTTGACTTGAAGGATAACTGGATCTCAGCTGCTCGTGGGAGTACAGAGTGACCCTCCAAAGTTAATCATTTCGAATATGCACAGTGGTTCCAAAATGATTTCTTTGGAAATAATTCTATTACTTTTGTACTGTTCCAGATATCTTAATAAAATTTATTCTGGTTTTAGTTGAGGTGCTTTCCGTCACGGGATTATAGAGTGGAGGTTGGTCAATTTTGAAAAAAAGTATTTATTAAGTTAATAAGACCTCAAATCGCAAAGCTGACATCTTCTTTTAATGATTTCATTATAAAGCTTCATATTTAAGTAAAAAAGTATTTTAAGTCCTTTTTACGTCACAGTGATCATTTTAATAGAAAACATCATAATTTTCAACACGTTTTATACGGATTGGAATTTTAGGTATTTTCGTGTGGAAAAGTGGGAATTTTCCTAAATTCCAGATTTATGAATAATTTTATGAATAAAAGAATATCACTCATTGTTACAATTTTATTAAAGTTTGAGTATAAATTTTATAAAAAATATAAAAAATTAGTTCTTCGTGAATTTTTCATTTCAAATTACATCCCAGGAAGTTTTTCCTTCAAAATTATGAATCTCTAAGTTCTAATGTTTTCTTAGAGACCAAATATTTTATATACAGATAGACAAAAGTCACCGTCATTTGCCTTTATGATAGTTTGGAGGGCTACTGCGCCCATAAAGCTCAATATATAAAGCTCAATTCTGCTTAAAATAATGTTTATTTAAGATGTTTTTTATTAAAATATGTTTTAACCTTTTTGACAAAAATAATAATTTATTAATAAAAGTTCATATTTGTTGAGGATAAAAGTCACCGCCACTGCATCTAAATACTAAAATTAATAAAAAGTAAAAAGGGATAAAGTAATATTATCTGATGAAAGTAAATTTTCTCTGTATAAAAATAGGCGGACATATTTTGACATGCAGAAAAAGGAGACAGCTTTGCAGGAAAAGCTAATTCAGTCGACTGTTAAACATGGTGGTGCTGGTGTCATGATATGGGTTTGTATAACCCCAGCCGCGGGTTTGGAAACCAGTATTTATTGATGTGCTAATGGATATAAATATTTATTTGGCGGAACTTTTCCTTAGTCACCAGACATCAACACAATGGAGCATTTGTAGGACCACTTGGATAGATGGATTTAAAATATCACATTACTTTCCAAAATATATTTTAAGAGAAATTAATAGAGGAATGAAAAAAAATTGATCCGTAAGTGACGTAAGTTAGTATTTTCTTTAGAGAAACGTTTGCAAAGTTTCCAATTAACGTTACCTGACGGTGTATTAATATACTGTTTAAATTAAACATACTTTTTTGTTTAAGTTAATCATTTTCATATTTCAATCGTTTTCTGAGCCTGGGAAGCCTTTAAACATTGAACATGTGTTATATGATGGTGACTTTTGTTCATCTGTGTACCTTAAACTGGGCAAATTTAGCTATGCTCCATACATTTCTACAGTGTGGAGCATCTATTCATTCGTCTTACATTATGAATGAACTCTTGGCGGACACTTATAGCAACGACCAACTTTGGAGGGTCACTACCAACCTAACCAGCTGGGGGCCAGAAGTCCACAAACACCTCATTTGTTATAATGTAAAATTACTTCCAAAGAAGCGTTTTGAATTCACTGTGCTTTGTTGACAAAAACTAACAACACATCAATATGAAGGAAAACTGGTGATATTTACCAAAAACTTCGTCATTGTCAAAAAAAAGAGTACAATTTCTGTTTATTGTTTTCTTTGAGAAAAACCATTAACAAATATGATTAATGTCTTTTTTTTAGGACAGAAAAATTAATTAGTTTAAGTTAATAACAGAAACAGAAAAGGAAACGATTTCACTTACTGTCAGAAGCACAAAGACTATGTAATACCCTACACCACATTGTTGGTTTTAAATGACTCCTACAAAATAATATATGAACGGCCCTCGTATAATTTGATTTTCTTAATTATGCTTATGTGTGAAATAAATAAATAATTATAATACAAATGTTAATGTACAATTTAAGCGTTTTAAAAGCAGTTTTTATGGATTATGGTCCAACCCTCGTATAATTCCGCACAGTGCTTTTGGCTTATATTTATCTTAATTTGACTAAATATGAGCGAATTATGAGTTTCAAAGTTTCAATATTTGGAATTTTGGAATAAAAAGATCGATCCTCGTATAATTTTCTATATCGTTTTAGAATTTAATAAGATTTATTTCTGCAAAATTTAGATAAAATCATTTTATATTTAGGAATTTTATGTACTAAAAACCCCATTCCGGGGGGGGGGGGTTCACATTTGTATTATTTTAATAGGCATCGTCCTTGGGCTAAAATACCAGAACGTGTCAAATTTCACCAAGATGTCTTCAAAACTGCGACCAGTACTTTGCGAAAAAGCTTTACATAGACAGCCAGCCGGACGGTTGGACGGACATGCTTAAATCGTCTCAGAAAGTGATTCTGAGTCGGATCGGTATACTAAAAAGTGGTGGTAGGACTACTTTTTCTGCCAGTTACACACATCTGCACAAATTATACTTTCACTACCTATTTGCGGTGTAGAGTATAAAAATAACTTAAAACAGTTTCTAACGGTTAAAAGCTAACAATTTGGCTTTAATTAATCTAGAAAGTCTTTTTTCCACGTCAGACTAAAAATAATATTTATTTTTATTTTATTTCACTCACCATTTTATGTTTTTATATAATCAATTTCTGTTATTTCTGTATTTTCATCCATTTTTTGCTGAAACATTAAATGTTTTTCATGATTTATTTCAACTGTTCTTACCTAAAATGGGAAAAAGAGCAAAAATGTTGGATTAAAATATAAAAGAACATAAATTTAAATTTTTATTTGAAATATAAAATATTCATATTTTAATATCACATATTTATCATTAAAGTTTAGTTTTAAATTATAATATTTTTTGTTAAAAAAAATATCTTATATTTTATTATATAAATACCCAGTTACCCAGTAAACAATTGTTTAACACTTTAATTTTAAAAAATATTTCAAAGAGAAAATTTAAATTTTTTTTCAAAAAATTTATTTTCGAAAATATTTTGAAAAAACATAATTATTTTGAGAAAAAAATATTAAATTAAAATTATTTCAAAAAAATAAAAAAAATTAATAAATAAATTTAAAATTACGATTTTTTTAACAGAATTTTTCAAAAATTTTCTTTAAATATAAAATTTATTTTAAAAAGAAAATTTGTAATCTTTTCTTGATAGAAAATTTTATTTAAGTAGAAATTTGAAAATTTTCTTTTAATATAAAATTTTGAATTTTTTAAAGAATTTTTTGATACAGACGATTTTTTAAAAAGAAGATTTTGAAAAATTTGTAAATAAATTTTGATTTTTTACACCCTCCGTCACCACAAGTAGTGAAGAGGTAGTGAAGAGGGCATAGGACAAGTGAGAAGTTTCGTAAAATTATTAATTATAATACCAATCAATATATATACATTATAATCATTCCAAAATTATCAAAATCAGTTCAGTAGAATTTTATGATTCATTAAATGTTATATTAAGGATAAAATTTGTTTACGTTTGTGTAAGTGTGTATGTGTGCTTCACACTTGTGGTGGAGGGTATTAAGGATTCGGCATAGCCGAAAAGCATTCTTATTAAAATGAGTGACAATAAAATATTTTCAATAAAACCCAACTTGGTTCCCACAAAAAGTTGGTCAATCATTCAAAGGTCTGCCGTCAAACTGTATCAGGAGAACTTGTCCGTTGAAAGAAAACCTGTTTCAGGTAGAAGAAATGGTATTTTCAAATGTTCTCCCAACAAACTTAGAGGCTAAAAACCGAGCACGGAATTTGAAGTCAAAAGTTTTCTAAAAAAATATTCTTGCGGCATAACGGATGACGAAACGTATGTTCTGGCAGATTTTTTTAAAACTTCCTGTTCAAAAGTTTTATTTTTGAATTATATTGAAGAATAGTTTAGGACCCAAAAACAGTAAAAATTTGCAAAATGTTCTTACGGCAAAAGCCAATAATTTGTTAACACGGGGTCTATAAATTCCGAAATTAGGATCAAAGAATATTCACAAAAAGTAAAGACTTTCTCCATTCATAAGACTTCAGAATGGGTCCACTTACTTTTCGATTTGACATTATGTCACTATTATACTATGGTGTTTGTACCAAGAGAAACAAATCCTCTAAACAGCCCAAAGCTAAGGAAAGTGGAGAAATATTGGGCTCTTGTTAAAAGAAAATTGAAATTCACAAAAAGGGCGTCCAGAAAAGGACAGCCTTTTGTGAAGCGATATGGACCAAAGTTATAGAAGCACTATAAAAACGTTAGTGAAAAAAGAAGTTTCAGGAAATTTATATAGAGAGAATTACTTTGACATATTTTCAGAAGATTTTTAAAAATATTTTCTTTAGAAAGAGAAATTTCTATAAGTTTTTTATAAAGAAAATTTTCATGAATTTCTCTATAAAAAGAAATCCTGTAAGAACTTTTCTATATCAAGATAAATTTATAGAAATAAAAATCTTTTTTCTAAAGAAATCTCGTATATTTTGCTTAAGTTTTAAATCGTTAGAAATAATGTTTGCTGGGTAAACACAAAATCATCCATTAAGATGCACAACCCAAACTAATTTAGATGTATTAAAATTCATGACATCAAGGTCACTTACTAATCCTGATAATGGTTATGATTGCGTTGATGTGTTTTATTCTTTCCAATAGAAGATTCTCTTAACTAAGAAGCAGATAAAATAAATTTATATATTTACTGATAAATATGGAATAAACTTTTTAATTAAAATTACTCTTTACTACAATTTAACAAATATTTTAAAAGAGTTTTATTTGTGCTATCGATTTAATAGATCATGAAAATTAGAAATTTTAGAAAATTTTGTTTCAGAAGGAGAATTTTCTATAGATAGAAATTTTAAAATTAAAAAAAAAGAAATTTTATAAAATTTCCAGTAGCAAGAGCAAAAAATTTTCTAATAGAAAGAGAAAATTACAGGAAATTTTCTATAGAAAGAGCAAAATTACAGGAAATTTTCTATAGAAAGAGCAAAATTTCAGGAAATTTTCTATAGAAAGAGCAAAATTTCAGGAAATTTTCTATAGAAAGAGCAAAATTTCAGGAAATTTTCTATAGAAAGAGCAAAATTTCAGGAAATTTTCTATAGAAAGAGCAAAATTTCAGGAAATTTCTATAGAAAGAGCAAAATTTCAGGAAATTTTCTATAGAAAGAGCAAAATTTCAGGAAATTTTCTATAGAAAGAGCAAAATTTCAGGAAATTTTCTATAGAAAGAGCAAAATTTCAGGAAATTTTCTATAGAAAGAGCAAAATTTCAGGAAATTTTCTATAGAAATAGAAATTTTAGAAAATTTTCTATAGAAAGAGAAATTTCAGAAAATTTTCTATAGAAAGAGAAATTTTAGAAAATTTTCTATAGAAAGAGAAATTTTAGAAAATTTTCTATAGAAAGAGAAATTTTAGAAAATTTTCTATAGAAAGAGAAATTTTAGAAAAATTTTCTATAGAAGAGAAATTTTAGAAATTTTCTATAGAAGAGAAATTTTAAGAAATTTTCTATAGAAAGAGAAATTTTAGAAAATTTTCTATAGAAAGAGAAATTTTAGAAAATTTTCTATAGAAAGAGAAATTTTAGAAAATTTCTATAGAAGAGAAATTTAGAAATTTTCTATAGAAAGAGAAATTTAGAAAATTTCTATAGAAAGAGAAATTTAGAAAATTTTCTATAGAAAGAGAAATTTTAGAAATTTTCTATAGAAAGAGAAATTTTAGAAATTTCTATAGAAAGAGAAATTTCAGAAATTTTCTATAGAAAGAGAAATTTCAGAAAATTTTCTATAGAATAGAAATTTTAGAAAATTTTCTATAGAAAGAGAAATTTTAGAAAATTTTCTATAGAAAGAGAAATTTTAGAAAATTTTCTATAGAAAGAGAAATTTTAGGAAATATTCTATAGAAAGCAGATTTAGAAAATTTTCTATAGAAAGAGAAATTTTTAGAAAAATTCTATAAAAGAAATTTTTAGAATATTTTCTATAGAAAGAGGAATTTTAGAATAATTTCTATAGGAAAGGAAATTTTAGGAAAATTTTCTATAGAAGAGAAATTTTTAGAAAAATTTCTATAGAAGAGACTTTTAGAAAAATTTTCTATAGAAAGAAATTTTAGAAAATTTTCTATAGAAAGAGAAATTTTAGAAAATTTCTATAGAAAGAGAAATTTTAGAAAATCTTTCTATAGAAGAGAAATTTTAGAAATTTTCTATAGAAAGAGAAATTTCAGAAATTTTCTATTAGAAAGAGAAATTTCAGAAAATTTTCTATAGAAAGAGAAATTTTAGAAAATTTTCTATAGAAGAGAAATTTTAGAAAATTTTCTATAGAAAGAGAAATTTTAGAAAAATTTTCTATAGAAGAGAATTTTAGAAAATTTTCTATAGAAAGAGAAATGAAATTTGAAATTTAGAAAATTTTCTATAGAAAGAGAAATTTTAGAAAATTTTCTATAGAAAGAGAAATTTTAGAAAATTTTCTATAGAAAGAGAAATTTTAGAAAATTTTCTATAGAAAGAGAAATTTTTAGAAAATTTTCTATAGAAAGAGAAATTTAGAAAATTTTCTATAGAAAGAGAAATTTCAGAAAATTTTCTATAGAAAGAGAAATTTTAGAAAATTTTCTATAGAAAGAGAAATTGTCAGAAAATTTTCTATAGAAAGAGAAATTTTTTAGAAAATTTTCTATAGAAAGAGAAATTTTAGAAATTTTCTATAGAAAGAGAAATTTTAGAAAATTTTCTATAGAAAGAGAAATTTTAGAAAATTTTCTATAGAAAGAGAAATTTTAGAAAATTTTCTATAGAAAGAGAAATTTTAGAAATTTTCTATAGAAAGAGAAATTTTAGAAAATTTTCTATAGAAGAGAATAATTTAGAAAAAATTTTTCTATAGAAAGAGAAATTTTAGAAAATTTTCTATAGAAAGAGAAATTTTAGAAAATTTTCTATAGAAAGAGAAATTTTAGAAAATTTTCTATAGAAAGAGAAATTTTAGAAAATTTTCTATAGAAAGAGAAATTTAGAAAATTTTCTATAGAAAGAGAAATTTTAGAAAATTTTCTATAGAAAGAGAAATTTTAGAAAATTTTCTATAGAAAGAGAAATTTTAGAAAATTTTCTATAGAAAGAGAAATTTTAGAAAATTTTCTATAGAAAGAGAAATTTTAGAAAATTTTCTATAGAAAGAGAAATTTTAGAAAATTTTCTATAGAAAGAGAAATTTTAGAAAATTTTCTATAGAAAGAGAAATTTTAGAAAATTTTCTATAGAAAGAGAAATTTTAGAAAATTTTCTATAGAAAGAGAAATTTTAGAAAATTTTCTATAGAAAGAGAAATTTTAGAAAATTTTCTATAGAAAGAGAAATTTTAGAAAATTTTCTATAGAAAGAGAAATTTTAGAAAATTTTCTATAGAAAGAGAAATTTTAGAAAATTTTCTATAGAAAGAGAAATTTTAGAAATTTTCTATAGAAAGAGAAATTTTAGAAAATTTTCTATAGAAAGAGAAATTTTAGAAAATTTTCTATAGAAAGAGAAATTTTAGAAAAATTTTCTATAGAAAGAGAAATTTTAGAAAATTTTCTATAGAAGAGAAATTTTAGAAATTTTCTATAGAAAGAGAAATTTTAGAAAATTTTCTATAGAAAGAGAAATTTTAGAAAATTTTCTATAGAAAGAGAAATTTTAGAAAATTTTCTATAGAAAGAGAAATTTTAGAAAATTTTTCTATAGAAAGAGAAATTTTAGAAAATTTTCTATAGAAAGAGAAATTTCAGAAAATTTTCTATAGAAAGAGAAATTTTAGAAAATTTTCTATAGAAAGAGAAATTTAGAAAATTTTCTATAGAAAGAGAAATTTAGAAAATTTTCTATAGAAAGAGAAATTTTAGAAATTTTCTATAGAAAGAGAAATTTTAGAAAATTTTCTATAGAAAGAGAAATTTTAGAAAATTTTCTATAGAAGAGAAATTTTAGAAAATTTTCTATAGAAAGAGAAATTTTAGAAAATTTTCTATAGAAAGAGAAATTTTAGAAAATTTTCTATAGAAAGAGAAATTTTAGAAAATTTTCTATAGAAAGAGAAATTTTAGAAAATTTTCTATAGAAAGAGAAATTTTAGAAAATTTTCTATAGAAAGAGAAATTTTAGAAAATTTTCTATAGAAAGAGAAATTTTAGAAATTTTCTATAGAAAGAATTAGAAATTTTAGAAAAATTTAAATTTCTATAGAAAGAGAAATTTTAGAAAATTTTCTATAGAAAGAGAAATTTTAGAAAATTTTCTATAGAAAGAGAAATTTTAGAAAATTTTCTATAGAAAGAGAAATTTTAGAAAATTTTCTATAGAAAGAGAAATTTTAGAAAATTTTCTATAGAAAGAGAAATTTTAGAAAATTTTCTATAGAAAGAGAAATTTTAGAAAATTTTCTATAGAAAGAAAATTTTAGAAAATTTTCTATTGACAGAGAAGTTTTAGACAATTTTCTGTATACAGAGAAATTTAAAAAAAATTTATAGAAAGAAAATTTTTAGAAAAGAGAAGTTTTAGGAAATTTGCAAACAAAGAAGTTAAAAAATTCTATCGAAAAAGAAATTTCTGCAATTTTCTACAGAAATGGAAATGTCAGGAAATTTTCTATAAAAAAAAAAATTCTCTGAACCAACTAAGAACTTGTGCACCTCCAAAATAATTGGAAACATCTCAAGATGGTCAAAGTCAATTAAATTTCGTCAAAATATATTTGTTCCAATGTTACCGATTTATTAAACGAACATTTTCGAAAACCGCGTAATTATTTTTCTTTCATTTAAGCATATTTTCTTTACTCTCTTCAATCTTAATCCCTCGTATCAATATTGTAATTCACCAACTACATGCTTTTTCTTATTTTTGTGCTTCATCATGCATTTGGGGAGATTTAATAATTTCAAAATGCCAAAAACAACGAAAAAGGAATTTTTATATTCCATTCCTCCGGGGTTTTCGCAAATAGACAATTTCAAAGTTTTTCCATTGATAATGCAATGAAAATTTAAACATGTTCTTTTCTACTCTCTTTTCATTTTCTATACTAATTTTCTGAAATGTAGAATTTTAGTTACTTATCAATTGACCATCGCACTTATTCATTTTAATCAAATGTTCATTTATAATCGTTACTGTTTGGTTGGATTCTATAAAATGCTTTTAGACATATTTCCGCTTTAATGATTAAATGCCTACGAATGTACGACTGAATGAACGAACGACTGAACGAACTACTTAAGCAGCAATTGCAATTGCTGTTGTGTTGTTGTTGTTGTTGTTGATGATGATGTTCTACTTCTTAGTTTTGGCTGTTATTGCAGTAGTTGTTTTCCTACTTTTTGTTATTGTAATTATTGATGATGTTGCTGTACTCTCTTATAGTTCTTAGTTTTATGCATATTGTTGTTGTTGCACTGTTTGTGTTGTCTTTCTGGCAGTTTTGCGTTCATTGATGCGGAAAAATGCTGAGCATTAAACACTAGAGTTCTTAAATATTTCAATATGAAAAGAACTAAATAAAGTTATTATAGAATAAGAACTGGAATGTCAACTCTATGAAAAAAATGTAAACCAGTTTGAATGAAAGATTTCCTTTCTTCTGTTTGCGGAATTCTATATTAAATTAATTTCACTAGAGGAGAAAGTAATTTTATTTTAAAAATAATGTTATACTCTCTGAAATTATCGCTGTTATTTTCTATAAAGAAAGCAATTTTAATACAAATTCTTTAAAGAAAGAAATTATAGGAAATTTTTATAGGAAGAAAATATTTCAGAAATTTTAAAAAGAAATTTTCAGAAATTTTTTATAGAAATAAAATTTCAGTAAATTTTCTATAAAATGAGAAATTTTTTATAAAAAGAACACTTTCTATAGGAATGGAAATTTCCATAAATTTTCTAAAGAAATAGAAATTACAAAAAAAATTCTATATAGAGAGAGAAATTTTAGTAAATATTATTTTTTTCTAGAATTTTTAAACAAAATGTATATTTTCTATAGAAAGAAAATTTTTCGACTGAAATTTTCTATAGAAATTTTTAATAAAATTGTCTGTAAAAGAAAAATTTGATAAAATTTTCTGTAGAGAGATACAAATTTTAGGAAATTTTCTATAAAGAGAAAATTTTTATAAAGGATTAAAAAAAAAAAAATTAAGAGGAAAAAGAGAAATTTTTAATATTTTTCTAGAAAGAGAAACTTTTCTAAGAAACAGAGAGAATTTCCAAAAAAATTTAAAAAATTAGTAATTTCTGAAAATTTTATAGAAAAGAGAGAAATTTCCGAAAATTTTATAGAAAAAAGAGAGAGATTTCCGAAAATTTTCTAGAAAAAAAAGAATTTCCGAAAATTTTCTAGAAAAAAAGAGAAATTTCCGAAAATTTTCTAGAAAAAAAGAGAAATTTCAGAAAATTTTCTAGAAAAAAAGAGAAATTTCCAAAAATTTTCTAGAAAAAAGCGATAAATTTCCGAAAATTTTCTAGAAAAAAGAGAGAAATTTCCGAAAATTTTCTAGAAAAAAGAGAGAAATTTCTGAAAATTTTATAGAAAAGAGAGAAATTCCGAAATTTTTCTAGAAAAAAAGAGAGAAATTTCCGAAAATTTTCTAGAAAAAAGAGAGAAATTTCCGAAAATTTTCTAGAAAAAAGAGAGAAATTTCCGAAATATTTCTAGAAAGTAGAGAGAAATTTCCAAAAATTTTCTGGAAAAAAGAGAGAAATTTCCAAAAGTTTTCTAGAAAAAAGAGAGAAATTTCCTATAAAAAAGAGAGAAATTTCCGAAAATTTCCTATAAAAAAGAAAGAAATTCCGAAAATGTCCTATAAAAAAGAGAGAAATTTCTGAAAATTTTATAGAAAAAAGAGAGAAATTTCCGAAAATTTCCTATAAAAAAGAGAGAAATTTCCGAAAATGTCCTATAAAAAAGAGAGAAATTTCCGAAAATTTTCTAGAAAAAAGAGAGAAATTTCCGAAAATTTCCTAGAAAAGAGAAAGAAATTTTCCTAGAAAAGAGAAAGAATTTGAAAAGGGAAAAAATATTTTTTATGAAATTTTCCATAAAAGAAAATTTAAGAAAACTTCCAATAAAAATGTAATTGAAAAAAATTCCTTATAAAGCAAATTACAAAAATTCTAATTTAAGATAAATTTGAAAAAAGGAGATAAAAAATCTATAATTAAAATTATTTTTTTTTAATTTGTATTTTTTCAAAAATTTCCTATAAAAATGAAATTTAAAAAAAAATCTTAGAATAAGAAAATTTAAAAAATTTTTGTTAAAAAAGGAAATTTTGTAAATTTTTCCTGTAAAAAGGACACTTTAAAAAGTTTCCTATATAACAAGGAAATTTGTATAAAATTTCCTATAAAAATCGATTTTTCATAAAAAAGATAATACGAAATTTTTTTATATAGAATCTAACATGCCTCATCTTATGTACCATGAAATGGTAAAAAATATTATCATAGAAATATTTTGAGGGAGAGAAGAGAATTAAAAAAATACATTCTAATACCAATACACAGACACACATAGACACACTAATTTAAATATCTGGTTTGTAAAATGTTTTGGGTTGCATTTGAAAATACATTTTGTATTGCAAAAATTACTTAAGGCAATAAACCCCCCCACACACACACATTTACAACACAATTACCAGTATAGTAAAACAACCACCTACACACTCACATATACAAACTGGTATAGAAAAATTGAAAAAGGCGAACTTTTCAATTAATACAATTCAGTTTTCAATAAAATGAGAATAAAAATTGGAAAAATGAAAAGTTTTCTATTTTGTTAAAAAAGCTGAAGGTAAAACTTGGTTAATTGAAAATATCTAATTGACGCCAATGACGTTTGTCTTATAACGGTTGTGTTATTAATTAAAATTTTCTTGTTTAGGAAATTTAAAAAGTTCTTGGAAGACGAAATAAAAACGAGGGACAGTAGGTAAATGAGCTTTGAAAATTTTAAAAAAAGCTCTGAGGAAAGTGGCAAATTTATAATAAAATTTAAGGAAATATTTAAAATTTTAATAATATTTATTTAGTAATTTAAGGAAGGAGATCGAAAATTCTTGACGCAACTTGTATATTGATAGAAAAACTGGTTTAGGTAGAAGGAATGGTCCATCATGTTTCTAAAGTCTACAAAATAAAATGCAATTTTAAAAAAGCTCCCAGCTCTTCAGTAGAATAGCAGACCGGTTAGTACAGTGCTCAGTGCTCAGTAATGCAGGCTTAAAAACCCACAAGGATCAAAAAGTTCTTGGCAGCAACGCTGCTTGAAATTTAAAGTTGAAAGACAGATCACGAAAATCGAAGTTAAGTCTTCGAAAAAAATTATTCTTGTTGCATAATGAATGACGAAACATTTCCAGATTTTTCGCAACTTCCAGGACAAAAGTTTTATGTTTCCAAAACTCGAGGAATTCGTGGCATTTGTACCAAGAGAGTAAAATCCTCCAAACTACCCGGAGCTATGTGGAGAGATATTGGGCTCTTGTTAAAAGAGAAATGAAAAGCAAAAAAAAATTGTCCAATTTTTCGAACTCACTCCTTAATTTAAGTGATTTCGTTTCTATTTCAATGAGAATTTTGACTTGAACTAATAGTTTTTTTTTTTCGAATAATAAACTTTCTCCCCCCTCCCTTATATTTTTGGTGGAAACTTTTGTCGCTATCGAGATAATTGTAAAAGTTTTATTCATTTTGTGTTTTATTTAATATTTTATCAACAATATTTTAATGTTATAAATATTTTATATTATTTCGGGGGAAAAAAACTATTTTAAGTGGCAAAAAGAAATTTTTATTGAAATTATATTTTCAATAAAACTAATTGTGGTTGAATATATAAAACTCAATATTTTGTTCAAATATAATTGAACAAATTCTATAAAACTATTTCTAGAAATATTTCACATAAACACAAACACATTCTTAACCACATACACTGGTACATATTACCATAAAAGCAGTTAAATTTATTTCTTTTAGTTCGAGTTGTCAATTGGTCCAATAATAAGTTTTTTGGAAATAATTCTGTAACTTTGAAACTATTGAACATTTTTAAAAGAAGTTTTACAAGACTATTTTTAAAGTGTTTTCTAATTAATTCGGAAAAGCACAAGTTGTTAGTGATTCTAGGGGACTTGGGCGGACTTCTAAAGTTATCGATTATGAAAACTTTTTCAAAAAGCCATAAAATTTTTTTTATATTTTTATTGAAAGAATTTACAAATTTATAGTCCATTTAATTCTATACAAAAATATGTTGGAATATGTGGGATATCTCTTCTAGTTTAGAAGTTATATAGGCTGAGGTAAAATTTTTTAATATATTTGTACCCTACATGTTGTTTTAAGCTCATTAAAGTTCTAAAAATAATTTTAACTTAAATCTCACATATGCGTTGGCATTGGCTGTGCCGGTTCATAATTTCTTTTTCCAGAGAAAAATCATTTTAAAATGCATAAAATTTATTTAAATGTTCGTGCAACAATAATGTATCGCACACTTGAAGCATAAATCAGAAAATAAAATTATTAAAGGGACGTTCATTAAGGTTCTATTACTACCATTTTTAAACAACATTGCTGTGTAGGGTATTACATAGTTGGTCTTATCGACCATAACAATCTTAATTGTGTTCTTTATTTTTTATTATTATTATTATTATTATTATTATTATTATTATTATTTTTAACCTGGTGGGCTCAATTAGGTCCAAAAAATTTTCTGGAATATTGTTAAGAATTTGCACAAAATTTAAAACAAATTTTGTGAAGGAATCGTAAACCTATGTGGAACCAATAAAAGGTTAAATTATTTTGAAATAAAAATTTTAAAAATGCAATTTTTATTATTTTTTTCTACAAAAAAGTGTTTCACCTAAAAACCCACCACTTTCCTTAGGGCTACAATTTTTTATTATAATTCTGTAAGAATTACTTATATAAATGGTTATGAAGCAAATCCAAGGTAATAAGAGAAACCCTTTCCCCACCAGCCCTATTAGAATTTTGGCAATTTTCAATTAATTTCCTTTAGATTTAGAAGAAGAAAAAACATCAAAACTAAAATTGAACCAAACAAATTTAACTTCATAACATCGCTACACATGTGTGCAATATTTTAAAAAAATCGATAATGGTCCAAAACTCTATATAACAATTGAAAGAGAGCACTTTTAATTTTTTAAATTAAATTTGTGCAACATACTTTTTTCAAATGGAAATTTTGTGTATTTCAAAATAATAAAATAGGAATCTTTGAAAGGTCATGTATTAAGGACCTTTTTATTTTTATTATGCTCGAATTTCATAAAATATTTCTATTTTTATAGATTTTATTGTAACTTAAATATCAAAAAAAACTTTCACAAAATTACACCGAAAATAAAAATTTTAGGTTTTTTGAGATTTTATTAAAGAATTTTAGTTTTAATACTTTTTTATGTAAATATTATTGTTTTTCAATTAATTTCCTTTCAAATGATATCAAATACTTATATAAATACTTTACACACTCATATCACAATCAAGTGAAACTTGATCCCCTCCAGAAAAATTTTCTCATTTCTTTATATTTCTATAATAAAATGTTAAAAAATCTGGAAAATGGAAGTGCATTTATAGTAATTTATTCCAGTGTTTTACATCTACAATTGTGTGTGTGTGTTATAAAACCGAGAAAAAAATTATTATGAAAAATAATTTTCTGACTTTGAGAACATTAAAGATACTTGAAACTTTATTTTTTTATTACTTTTTTGTTCTTTAAGTTTCCATTTATTTGTTTTTGGTAACTTTTCCAAAAAGTTAATGTCATTAAAACCAGTAAGTAAAAAATGTTTAAGAAATAAATAACCTCCTTTGTTTTGTTAGAGTTATGCCCATTTTTAAGGGCTGCAATTAAAATTTAATAACTTAAAAGGAATTTTAAATGGATTTTAATGAAAATTCATTAATTTTGTTGGTAAAGAAGAAGAACTTGTTGCTCTTTATACAAGAAAATACTTCAAAAGTTTGGAAAAAATCTTAAAAAAGTGTTAATATTTGAAAAGAACTCAAATGACATAAAGTTTAAAGACCTTTTAATTATAACTTAAAATAAAAATTCTATATTCGGCTATACCGAATTTTTAATCCCTTCACTACCATCGGAGAAGGAACATATAAAAATTATGCCTTTAAGGGGATATCACTCCCCGAATCTTTAATACGAGGGTAGTGGAGTGAATTCTGCTTGTAAGGGAATATCACATTCCCGTGGCTTTGCTTCATCCATGTAACAAATTTCATTAAAGTTCCTGGTATTTTCCTATAAACGCACTTAAGTTTATCAGTCTCTATAGCATTATTTAAATACGATCTAGCATTCTTTTTCTTTTTTTAAGAAAATCGTAATCATTTGCCTCCCAAATTTCTTACTTTTAACTCTGTTAAAGTTATTATGCTGTTGTTTTCGGCATTATTTATATAAACTTTAGGGGTAACAAATCCCCACAACATTTACAATCAATAACGTTTTGACTTGCGAACATCATGCCATAACATGATTCAGAACCTTCTAAATTATTTTTTTCGACAGAGCACAATTATCCTCTGCCACTCCTGCCTCCCGTTTCATGTATTTTCAAGTGATTTAGGCGTGTTCGAAAGTCTTACGAAAATGTTAGTGGGTTTTTATTTCTGTAGACTTTCAATTTGTTACGTTTTGATTCCTGTTTTATAAGATTAATTTGTCTTATAATTTTTTCTATTTCCCTGAAAGGTTTTCAGAAACACCATAATTCTGTCCTCCGGGAAAGAAATTTGGAATAACTCTATTTAAACATCTTTGGTCAAAAAAAGTTTAATTTGAATATTTTTTAAACGTTATGAAATTTATCGATTAAATTAGAAAATTTTGCAAAAAAGGTGAGATATTGTCATTAACAAAAATATGTTTATTATAAGAAACAGAACTTTATATTTTAGTTTTGTATTTTTGCAATTTTCTCGTCTGCGTTTATAGCAATTTTCCACGTAAAATAGCAATTTTCCACTACAAAGCTAAGAAAATATCCTGAAAAGTACCGTCAAGTTGACTCTCATTTAAAAAAATGAACTTTACTTTAAATGAGATGAGAAAGAAATACTTAAATAAATCGTCTCAGATTTTGAGGTCATAATTAAATTCTTAATGTGATCTTAGATGTGTTCTTCTTGGTATGACGAACGGAATGGCAGGTTTATATTTTCAAATCAATGAAACTTCTCTTCTTCTTCGCCTGAATTTCAATCTGGAAGAAAACCTTTTTAAAAAAGTATCCATTTGACCGCATCCAATTAGTATGTTCCGTTATTAAAGGCATCAATCAACATTATTTAATGACAAAAACCACACACACACATTCCCTTTAAATGTCATCCAATTTGTGATTTTTTATCAAAATTTATAAATTACTTTACCAAATAATTCATTATTTGTCCTTAATCTATAACAATTTCCAAAAAAAGGACTTCAGTTTAGTTTCTTAAAGGATTTTTTCTCATTTTCTCAAATTATTTCAATTATTCCTTAAAGCTTTATATCTCACAAAAAATAAACCTAAATGGGAAACATGGTTTATCATGTGATTTATGATGTTTAAAATAAGAAAAACAAATTGAAATAAATTGAAAACAAAAATAAATACAACTTTTGATAGAAAAACATTATTAATTATTATGTGCGTGTCTGTGTGTGTGTTTAAAAATATTACCCAACAAACCAAGTCATAAATAAATTGTAAATATAACTCAAAAAATTTATCATATAGAATTTTCGACAACATTTCATAAGCATACTTATTAAAGGTTTTTTAATAAAATTATAAATCATTTTTAAAATAATACTTTAAAAAATGTTTCCTATAACAACAGTATTTGTAATAATACTTGCTATACACTTGTTGGTATAACAATATTTACAAATGTGTTTGTAAAAGATTAATGCTCGCAATAGTTTTGTAAGTATTTTTGTATAAAAAGTCCCGTTTTGACGTGTAATAAAATAAATTGTCCGTAAGGAATCAAATGAAATTGTTGAATGATAAATGACCCAAAATAAGAAATTTGAATGAAGTTCCAACCAGCTCCAGTCATTAGTTCCCAAGTAATTGATGCAAATTTGGATACAAGTGAAGATAATGAGGATTCTGGCAAAACTTTTCGAAATCATTTGTAAGTTAATAATAAATTTTGTTATTCCTCTCTTATGTTCATTTATTTTGTATTCACAGGTAAATAAGTTCCAAATTGTTGGAAAAACTTCAAATTTCGTTAAAAACTGCTGATGGAAGTTGATGAGATGAGATGAGTTAGCGAAAAATTTATGTTGGAAAGGAACGGGAGAAAAAAGTGCGTTTAGCTCAATACATCAACAACCATTAGAATTTATAAGCTTATAAAAATATTACGAATTATGAACTATTTTCATGTAAGCTTATTTTAGAATTGCACTTCTAAGCTTTTTGTATACTTTAACAAAAAATATTTTTCGCAATTTTCATAATAAACTAATTGTTAACAAGTGTTTGACAACAATTATCATAACACTTTTGCAAGCTTTACGCTTATGCTAGTAAGTTTGTTACAAACTTATTTTAAAGCCTTTTGGTTTATTAGGTACATACTTAAAATTCAATACATATGGGTTTCAATGTACACTTAAATTAAATTTCATATTTTGCTATTATTTTACATATGAACACACATACAGTAATGTTCGAAACTTAAGCAACTTTTTACAGTTTGGTCTAATTGTCTGATGGATTCTTTTTAGAAGAATAATAAAAATTATTTCATTTGTTGCTAATATCTCTATATTTTAAAAATATAATTCCTTTTCCTTGGACATTAAAAACAATAAATTCGAAATTAATTTAAAAATTCGCTGTTCAAAACCTAAGCAATTTTTAATATTTCGTATTCTTTGTTTCTCACGAACTCTATGCATTTTTGGGTTATAGTAATATTTGTTGCAAAAGATGTTATTATATCTCTCTACTCTTATTTCAGGCGGTTCATTATGACCTATTTATTTTAAAAGCTTCGTCTCTCTCTCTCTCTCTCTTTAAAAGTATTTTGTGGGATTGAAGTGAGAGAACCAATTAAAACTTGAATACCATTAATTAATAAATAATTTATGACCAATATTGAATAAATGCTATGGGTCATTATCCTATTACACAGGGGTCTTTGAAAATAAAAAAAATAAAATTTTTGAATTGTAATTTTATAAAGCGACCAGTTCCATTAACTTTAAAATAGGCCTCCTTACATGACACACACCATCCTCTTAAAGGATTTTTTGAGAATAGACTTCTAAAATGGCATGAAGCTTCCTAAATTTGTTCGCTCAGAAATTTTTCTAGGTCTACCACTGATAATGGCTTCTATCGCTTCCCCAATAACTTAATTTTTTTACATGTCTCGGGTACGAAGTGATGATTGTTTTTTTTCTAAAAAAATATCTCAAGACCCTGGTCAACCCGACTTTCTATGAATATGAAGAACGTCAACAAAAATACAACAGAGAGTGGTCAGTAAGCATCTCCACCTTCAAAGAAATAGAAGTAAAATTAGCAAAGTCCCCCACTACTAGGTCACACATAGAGGGCGTTGTTTTAATCAACAACAGATACGAAACTGTAAAACTGAGTTGATTCCCAAAAAAATTGACACTTTTTAAATACTTAAAAAGTTGCTTAGGTTTCAAACAATACTGTATCTATATGTATGTATGTATGTATGTATGTATGTATGTATGTATGTATGTATGTATGTATGTATGTATGTATGCATATGAATAGAAAATTTTATAAATTTATGCAAAAAATAAATTTTTGTTTATTTTCTGGCAAAAATTTTGCATAATTTATTATCGAATTTTTATAAACAATTTAATAAATTACACATGTTTATAAAGAGAAAGTTTATTACATAAATTTTCCAAATATATATAAATTATTACAGAATAATAAATTAAGAATCTCTAAAATTGTTTTTTACCACAAAAGTTATTTGAAAATATTTAAACCATAAAACCAAAAATTTTATAAAATATTTTAGTTCCCTCTTAAGATTTATTTACTTTAATTATTTATTGTTCATAATTAATTGTGCACACCCTTTTCTTTAAAGATTTCATATTATAAAGAGTCTATAAAACATTTATATAAAATATAGTCAGATCTACACAGGTGGACAAAAGTCACCGTCATTTGCTTTTATGTAAGTTTGGAGGGACTCAGCGCCCGTAAATGATCCAGAAAATATGCACAATGGTAAAACGACCCAACGTGGGAAAACAGATAAAAGGTAAAGAAAAATGGAACCTAAAATTACATCGTCCGAAATTGCTGTTTAGAGGAAAACATTGGAAGAAGGTCGAGTGCTAAATTAACAAAGTGAACCAAATGAAACGTCTTTATTTCGCAAAAGAGTACATCATTAAAGGGATAGACTAATGGGAAAAGGAAATATTCTCGGATGAAAGGAAATTTTCCATATAAAGATGAAATGGACTTGTTTTGATATAGAGAAAATGAGGAGACTTTGCAGGCAAAACACATTCAGTCGACTTGCATAAATTATATAACATCCCTGGCATTCATAAAAACCTCCTTAGTCACACGACATCAACCAAATAAAAGAATTGTGTGATCACTTGGATAGACGAATTCTGAACATCAGATGTACTTCCAAAAATATACCTAAAGCGAAATTTATGATGATTTGGGAGAAAATTAATCCGAAAGGATGAAGAAATTAGTACATTCTATCCAGAAACGTTTGTAAGAAATTGTTAAAAATAAAATTCCTAATTAACTGACGGTGAATAACCCCCATACAAATGTTCCTCCTGGAATGGGCTTTTAAGAGTCCTAAATATAAAACGATTTAATGCAATTGGACAAAAATTAGTTTTATGAAATTCTAAAATGATGTGCCAAATTATACGAGAATCGGTTCATTATTTTTTATAGATCGCATACAAACCCTCTTCCAAATATTAACCACCACAAGTGGTGAAGAGGTTATATAAACTTTGTCATTCCCTGGTTAACGCCAAGAAGTAGTCATCTAAGAACCCATAATGTATATATATGTATATATTCTTGCATCTAATCAAAATCTGAGTCGATTTAGCTATGTGCGACTGTCTGTCCGTCTGTCTGCCTTTCTGTCTGTTGATGACACGCTCACATCCACAATAATTGACAGAGTTCAATGAAATTTGGCCTTAGTAATTCATATAGTTCTATGAAGTTTCCTATTTAAAATCAGTATTATCGGTTTCAAGAACCGATATTGGAAATTTCTTGAAACTATCAATTAGAAATCGACAAATTAGAATAAGATTTGGCATAATATAAAGTTATATATATTTCATGATCATTCCAAAAATTATCAACTAGAATCAGTGGAAAAAAACGTTTTAGCACAAAATAGAACGTATTAATGTTCCTGTGTTGCATTTAAGAAAAAACGGTTATATATTATATAAATTTGTGAGTGCATGTGTGAGTGTGCATGTACGTAACATAACGTATAAACTAACACACATTTGTGGTGAAGATTCGGCATAGCCGAATATAGCATTCTCACTTGTTATATACCAATTGTTTTCGGAGTCATGTGCAGTCTTTCAACATTGTACAAGATAGATGACGGTGACTTTTGTCCATGTGTGTATATGTTTCAGTGTGTTTTTATGTATTTCGATTTCATTCATGCGTGTATTTATTTGTTTTGTTTATTGTTGTTCTAGTGGGAGTTCCAACAAATAATAATATAGATTTTTTTCCAATTTTTATTATGGGGTCATGCAACAAAAAACAAAAAATTTATTTCACTCTCTTTTGTTAAATGAAAATTATCTTTAAACCAAACAGTTCGACCAACCAAACGTTCTAACATCCAACCAACTTCAATAATACCAACAATTGTTGCATTTATGGTTTATTGTTCCATTGTTTACACAGAAGAACAATAAAATGAAATAAAATTATTGTCAACAAACGATATTTTTTTATTTTATTTTATTTAGTTTTTTATTGTTTGTTAAAATCAAAAACTTAAACTAGAAAAAATTAGTCATTTAATTTAATTGCATAAACTAAACTAAATCAAGTTACTAATTAGTAGTTTAAAATGTCAATAAAGTACATTTAAATTAAATAATTTTATGGAATTAATTTCATTAGTGGACAAAATTATAATAAAGCGATTTTTAATGATTTGATAATAATTTGAATCAGGTTTTGAGTTTTATTGAGAGAAATGAAATTATATGATAGAAATAATAAAAACAAGTTTAAAGTTCATAGTCGATCGGGACCGACTATTTAATACCCTACACCACATTGTTTGTTATAAGTGGAAGCTACCAAAATTGATGAACAACCCTTGTTCATCATTTTTTCATTTATGCATTCATAAGGTATAAGTGTGATCTAAATCGATTTATTCTGTGTGCGTTTATGGAAGTTAGAAGAAATTATGGACCGACCCTCATAAAATTTCATACATCGATTTTTGTTTAAATTTGTCTTGATTTGACCAACTTTTATTACAACATCAATGTATATGTGAGATTTAAGCCGTTCAAAGTGATATTTGGAAGAGTGGTTGTATGGGACCTATGAAAAATATTGAACCGATCCACACATAATTTGGCACATCGTTAAAGAATATCATAAGATTAATTTGTGCCGAAATTTAAATAAAATCGCTTTCAGACTTATGTGATTTGAAATACTCATTCCAGAAGGAACATCTGAAATAATGGTCCCATCATCACCAATTTCAATAGACATTGTTTTCGGGCCAAAATAATAACACATGTCGGATTTTATTAAAATATCACAGGCATTCAGACGAAAGGACATCGTGCTCCTGAGTCGAATCGTATACTTAAAAGTGGTAATAGCATAACTCAATTGATATTACCCATTTACCGTAAGAAAGTCATAACTAAACAGAATTATTTTTCAAAAAAAAAAAAAAAAAAAAAAACATAGAGAGATTGTGCTCTCAAAACTACATTTTGTTTTAAAACTCGTTTGAGGGGTCTTAAGGTACACCAACAAGGCTTTCCAAAACAACTTACGTTTGATGCAACTTAATAAAAAAGTGTTTTAGATAAAAATGAGTGTAGACCCTCTATCTTTGTTTTTTTATGAATAATTTGGAATAGAATAATAAACACAAATTTCGTTTGGCACCCAGTATTCAACTAGGCGAACAAAAACGACAGACTTAATTAAAAAATTAATATTCTGTACTCTCTTCATGTTTAGTCGAATCACACTTTTTGGAGTTATGATGATCTTGCAGCAAATGAACAAGATTTAATCATGTCTCAAACATGACCATCGCATGAAAAAGTAGCCCCAAATAGCACTTAATTGACCATACGTTTAAAGTTCTTCATTTTATAACAATTTTCCGGTAAAACTTCCAATAAGAGAAAATTTACCAAAAATGTTCTATAAAAATTTTTAATTTTTTTTTATTTTTCTATAAACAAAAATTTGATCGTAAATTTTTTAAACAAAAATTTGACCGGAAATTTTCCATAAAATAAAATTTTAACGATAATTTTTCATAAAAAAATTTATCGCAATTTTCCATGGACGGACATTGTTATCGCAAATTTTTGATAAATAAAAATTTGACCGCAAATTTTCTATAAACAAAAATTTGATCGCAATTTTTCCATAAACAAAAATTTGATCGCAATTTTTCCATAAACAAAAATTTGATCGCAAATTTTCCATAAACAGAAACTTGATCGCAGATTTTCCATAAACAAAAACTTGATCGCAAATTTTCCATAAACAAAAATTTTTTTCGCAAATTTTCCATAAACAAAAATTTGATCTCAAATTTTCTACAAACAAAAATTTTATCGCAAATTTTCCATAAACAAAAATTTGACCGCAAATTTTACATAAACAAAAATTTGACCGCAAATTTTCCATAAACAAAAATTTTGCAGAAAATTTTCAATAAAAAACATTTTCTATAAAAGAAAATTTGCTTGTAATTTTCCTAAAAACGAAAATTAAAAAAAAAAAATTCAACGTAAATTTCCGAAAAAGGAAATTTGATAAAAAATCCCTATCGAATTTTCTTTAAAAGGAAATTCTATCAAAAATTTGCTATTAAAGACAATTTTATATCAAATTAAAAAAAATACTTAAAAGGTTTTAGTCGGTCAAACCCGACTATGTAATACATCACATTGTTGGTTATAAGTGACAATTACGAAGAATTTATAAACGACCCTCGTTTAATTTGCTTCTCTTGTTTATGTTTATGTGTGCAATTGATTATTATGATACTAACATTTATATGAAATTTATGCGTTTTGGCGGATTTTTTCTGGGAGTTAGAAAAATTATGGACCGACCCTAGTTTAATTTCGTACAGAGGTTGCTTATATTTATCTTAATTTGACTTAATATTTTTGCAAAACTCACGTAAATATGCGACTTATGAGTTTCAAAGTGATATTTGAAAGGGTTGTTGTATGGGAGCTATCAAAAATAATGACCAGATCTTTGTATAATTTGTTTGAACTCGTTACATTTTTAGAAATTTTTATATTAAAAACCCCATCGCGGAATGAGACATTTGTATGAAGCATATGTAAAATAATAAACCGATCACAAACAATTTCAATAGGCATCGTCCTTGGATCAAAATAATACGGACGGACATGCTTAAATCGATTCAGGAAGTGATTCTGAATCGAACGGTTTACTTAAAAGTGGTGGTAGAACACTTTTTTCTATGGTGTGTAGGGTATAAAAAATATGATTGCAAATTTCCTATCAAAAATATTTATCAAAATTTTATATAAAACAAAATTGTTTCAGATATCATTTCAGTTAGTGGGTCAAATATACCAAATCGATTCAGATTTGTTTAATATATCCTTGTCAGTCCTTGCATAAAATTTTAAAACCTGAACTATTTAAAAAAAACCCACTCATAAGTGATCCTTAACATTTTATAAAAATGACTATATTTACACTTTTACGTCATAATACAAAATAAAAATTCTTTATTTGAAAAAAGAAAAAAAAAGGAAACGAAACACTTATTATCCTTACAAAAAATCTATATAAAGTGTAATATAGAGTTGACGTCAGAGTTGTATAAATTTAAAGACTCGAATAGATATTTTTTTCATTTTTCATAAAACGCCACCACATGTTTCGCCATATTTATTTTTGCAAAATTTTCTTTTTTTTATTATTTTGTAGCCATTTTTATTTGTTATTTTTGTTATTTTCTTGGTTTAAATATTTTTTTTAAATGTCTGCCATTTCCCTGTTCGTCATCATCATTGTGTGATAAAATAAAATAGTGATACCTGGCAAAAAAGAGGAAATGATATAACTTTATATCATATTTCTAGGCACAACAACAACTGATTAAATGAAGGAAAAGTGAGTTCTTTTTATAAAACTACTTTCTCTCTCCCTCCGCCACTCACGCTTTCTTTTCCCTAAAAAAACAATTTACGAAAATTGAAATGTTTAACGCGTATTTGTTTACCCTTCACCGCCACAAGTGTTGAAAAGGGAAGAGTCATTTCTTATGTAACGCTAAAAAGGAATCATCTCAGACCTCATAATGTATAATTATGCCTTCATTAAATAAAAATCTGAGTCGATTTAGCTATGTCCGTCTGTCTGTCTGAATTCAATAAAATTTTGCCACATTATTTGTTATGGTCCTAATCAGTCTCGAATTTAATCGCGGCTATATTTGGCACAACCTCAAAATTCCGAAAAAGAACTATAACAAACAGTTATCATCAAAATCGGATCAATAGAAAGAAAATTATAGGCAAAATTTTGATACACCCCGTAATCAGTATGTCATATAGATCGCAATTTTGAATATAGATTTCTGAAATTTTACATATTTTGACACAAGAATAAATCCCAATATTACTATATTGGGCTGGGGCCATTATTTGACCTAGCTCTCATATAAGGTCACATCTCGGAATATGGTTTACTGCTTATAAAACTCTTAAATATGAAACAATTGTATTGAAATTTGTTACTAAAAAATTCGTAATCGTCTTGAATATATGAATAATATCGGTCCATAATTAGGCAAAGCTCCCGTATAACGTCCCTTACCGGAAACGGGTTTAACCTTATAAAACTATTAATTATATTGAAATTGAGACAATTTTCTAGCTCTCCTGAATATACGTTATTAATTTGACCAATATCGGTCATTACTCTTCTAACTATTTTTAATATATATTAATAATTTTACTAATCTCGGTCCATATTTTGCTATAGTTCCCATCCATCCACCATCCCGGAAAACAATTTTGTGCTTAAAGAACTAGTAAATTAAGGTCCATTCTACTGAAATTTGGTGCTATTAATTTTCTAACTGTCTTGAACACATGTTATTAATTTGACCAATATCGGTTCATATATAGCTATAGCTCCAATATAAAGACTATTTCTGTTTTGAATATACCTCAAGAATATGTTACCATATTTCATTCTAGTTTTCATAGAGACCTTTTTCGTAATCGGAGTTTAAGCTTCTTGTTGCAACAACTTGAACTCATGCTTAGTTTAGCATAATGTAAGTGGTGCAGGGTATTGAAAATTCGGCACAGCCAAATATAGCATTTTTACTTGTTATTGGTTTATTTTGTTGCTCAATTGCGAACGCATTTCACAATTTATTTCGTTTGTTATTTTTACATTTTTATTGTTGTTGTATTGGAAAATTTTTGAAAGCGAAAGTAAGAATATGAAATGAAAAATCCTTTCGACGAGGATCAAGGATAATAATGTCATCCTTGATTTCTCACTGTCTCTCAGTTATAACATTCAAATTTAATATTTTTTTTGAAATTTTAATATTTTAAAACTTTTGTAAATATTTAAAGTTCTTTTCTCGTTGAATATTTCATTTCTTCATTTTGTTTGTTTCTGTCTTTTGTTTTTGGCATAAAAAATTATTATTTTTTCTTTAATAAAGCGAAAAGTAAAATAAAACATTAAAATTGTTTGTTTTCAGTTTTAAAAACGCACAAGATATAGAAGAAGAGTAACAAACAAAGAAATGAAAACATATAATAAGATGAAGTGTAAACAGCGATAAAAACTCTGATATTTACACTAAAAACAAACACATTCTCACATACACTTTACAACACAATGCAAAATGTTATGTAATAAAACAGCAGAAACAAATTAAATAGCACAATAATCAAAAATTTATTATGAAGGGAAATTTCAGCAAAAATGTGGTAAAAATGGAAATTTTAATAAAAATTTCCCAAAAAAGAAATTTTAATAAAAATTTGCTAAAAAAAGGGAAATTTTAACAAAATTTTTCTATAAAAATTTTGAAAATTTTCATTATTTTCTATAAAACGAACATTTATTGATATGGAAAATTTATCGTAAATCTTCTATAGAAAGAAAAGTTATCGTACATTTTGTATAGAAAGAAAAGTTATCGTAAATTTTCTATAGCAAGAAAATTTATCGTAAATTTTCTATAGCAAGAAAATTTATCGTAAATTTTCTATAGCAAGAAAATTTATCGTAAATTTTCTATAGCAAGAAAATTATCGTAAATTTCTATAGCAAAATTTATCGTAAATTTTCTATAGCAAGAAAATTTATCGTAAATTTTCTATAGCAAGAAAATTTATCGTAAATTTTCTATAGCAAGAAAATTTATCGTAAATTTTCTATAGCAAGAAAATTTATCGTAAATTTTCTATAGCAAGAAAATTTATCGTAAATTTTCTATAGCAAGAAAATTTATCGTAATTTTCTATAGCAAGAAAATTTATCGTAAATTTTCTATAGCAAGAAAATTTATCGTAAATTTTCTATAGAAAGAAAATTTATCGTAAATTTTCTATAGAAAGAAAATTTATCGTAAATTTTCTATAGAAAGAAAATTTATCGTAAATTTTCTATAGAAAGAAAATTTATCGTAAATTTTCTATAGAAAGAAAATTTATCGTAAATTTTCTATAGAAAGAAAATTTATCGTAAATTTTCTATAGAAAGAAAATTTATCGTAAATTTTCTATAGAAAGAAAATTTATCGTAAATTTTCTATAGAAAGAAAATTTATCGTAAATTTTCTATAGAAAGAAAATTTATCGTAAATTTTCTATAGAAAGAAAATTTATCGTAAATTTTCTATAGAAAGAAAATTTATCGTAAATTTTCTATAGAAAGAAAATTTATCGTAAATTTTCTATAGAAAGAAAATTTATCGTAAATTTTCTATAGAAAGAAAATTTATCGTAAATTTTCTATAGAAAGAAAATTTATCGTAAATTTTCTATAGAAAGAAAATTTATCGTAAATTTTCTATAGAAAGAAAATTTATCGTAAATTTTCTATAGAAAGAAAATTTATCGTAAATTTTCTATAGAAAGAAAATTTATCGTAAATTTTCTATAGAAAGAAAATTTATCTTATCGTAAATTTTCTATAGAAAGAAAATTTATCGTAAATTTTCTATAGAAAGAAAATTTATCGTAAATTTTCTATAGAAAGAAAATTTATCGTAAATTTTCTATAGAAAGAAAATTTATCGTAAATTTTCTATAGAAAGAAAATTTATCGTAAATTTTCTATAGAAAGAAAATTTATCGTAAATTTTCTATAGAAAGAAAATTTATCGTAAATTTTCTATAGAAAGAAAATTTATCGTAAATTTTCTATAGAAAGAAAATTTATCGTAAATTTTCTATAGAAAGAAAATTTATCGTAAATTTTCTATAGGAAGAAAATTTATCGTAAATTTTTTATAGGAAGAAAATTTATCGTAAATTTTTTATAGGAAGAAAATTTATCGTAAATTTTTTATAGGAAGAAATTTTTATTTACGACTAGTAATATTAAAATCACTTTATTCAATCCTTTTTCACATGCAACCAGAACTGTCAACAGCCACGTTATTTCCAATCATTTCATTCATTTAAAAACTTTTTAATTTCTACTCATTTCTCAATTTATCTACTTGTAGGTATTTTGTAAATATTTTTTCTTTTTTTGAAAAAAGTATTAAAATACACTATTAATTCTATTAAAGGATTTAACAAGAACAACAACAACTTCAACAAAGACAAACGAACAAAATAAGTTAAAGACAATAAATAAGTTCAACAATTACTGCAGGCAGACAAAAGCAATTTTATACTTTTTTCCAACGTTAATGCAACAAACAACAATAAGCAACAACGACAACAACACACAACCATAACAAATACTTTTACACAAATAATATAAAACTAAAAGGACAAAAAGAGTTAAATTTGGGTTTAATTTATGAGAAATTCAAGAAACTCATTATCAGAGTTATAACCATCTAATTCAGTCCCACTTTCACTTATTTCACTCCTTAATAATATAAAACATTTTATCTATGAGAATAAGTGGTTTTGAAAATATGTACAGCTGCTGGTATTGAACATTGAACTTGTATGCGTGTGTGGGAGTGTGTGTTTCTGAATGTGTTTTTGCAAAATTGTTTAATAAGAACAACAGCAGCAACAACAACAACAAATTATAATTATCAAATCAAAAGCCTTGAATTTAAGTTAATTTCACAAACAACAGAACGAAATTATAATTAAGATTATAATTACAGTTAAATAAGTGTACAATCAAAATACAAATAGAAAAACAATATTTTGAAATTATAAGATTAAATTTTGAAATTTCGATTAATACTTGTTTTTATAGGAAGTCAATTTTTATAAAAAATGTTTTAAACAATTTTTTGAAACTGTGCTAAAAAAGAAAATTTAACAAAAATGTCCTTTTATAAAAAAATATATATCAATTTCTTTAAAAGACAAAAATTATCAAAAAATATCTTATAAAAGAAATTTTATGAAAAATTTTCTAAAAAGGGGAAATATTTATAAAAATGAAAGAAATGAAAATTTTCGAAAATTTGTTTTTAAAAGAAAATGTATCCAATATTTTTTATAAAAAGAAATTTTTCAAAATTTCTAAAAAGAATATTTATTGAAAATTTTTTATAAAAATGCAAGTTTACGAAAAATTAAAAAAAAAGAAAACTTTCTAAAAGAAATAAAATTTTACAACAATTTCTTGTAAAGAGAAAATTTACGACAATTTCTAAAAGATAATTTTACAAAAATTTTCTATAAAAGGAAAATTTTACGAAATTTTCCTTTAAAAAATTCTTATAAATAGAAAATTTATCGAAAATTTCTCATAAAAAAAGTTTGTCAAAATGTCACTCAAAATATCTCAATTTTTTAGAGAAAATAAATTCTTCAAAAAGTTCTTGAAAATAAAAATTTTTCAAAAATTTCCTTAAAAAGAAGTTGGAAATTTTCTACAAATCTCTTTGAAGGAAATTATAGTAAATTTCTCTCCAACGAAAATTTATCATAAATTTAAAGAAATTTCTCTTTAACGAATTTTGGTCATAAATTTCTCGTAAATTTCTTTATACAATGAAAATTTTTCAAAATTTTCTTTTCAATGAAAAATTATCGTTTATTTACACATAAACATAATTTGATAATAAATTTTCTTTTAAACAAAAATTTATCATAAGTTTTCTCTTAAACGAAAATTATTAAAAATTTTAATTTAAACGAAAATCTATCGTTAATTTTTTAATAATTTTAAACAAATTTTTTTAAAAAGGAAATTTTATAGAAAATTTAAAATTATGGAAATTTTTCCCTTAAAAAAAAGGAAATTTTTCCCTTAAAAAAATGGAAATTTTTCCCTTAGAAAAATATAATAAATTTCCTCTTAAACGTTTATAACAATTTTCTCTTAAAGAGAAATTATCATAAATTTTCTCCAAAGCGATAATTAAAGTTTTTAAAGTTTTTTCTTAAATTATGTCGATAATTTTCTTAAACTGAAATTAATCATGAATTTTCTCTTTAATGAAAATTTATCTTAAATTTTCTCTTTAATGAAAATTTATCGTCAATTTTCTCTTTAGTGATAATTTATCGTAAATTTATCTTAAACTTTCGCTTTAATGAAAATTTATCGCGAATTTTCTCTTTAATGAAAATTTATCGCGAATTTTCTGTTTAATGAAAATTTATCGTGAATTTTCTCTTTAATGAAAATTTATCACGAATTTTCTCTCTAATGAAAATTTATCGTGAATTTTCTCTTTAATGAAAATTTGTCGCGAATTTCCTCTTTAATGAAAATTTATCACGAATTTTCTCTTTAATAAAAAAATTTATCGTAAATTTTCTCTTTAATAAAAAAATTAATCGTAAATTTTTTCTTTAATGAAAATTTATCGTAAATTTTCTCTTTAATGAAAATTTATCGTAAATTTTCTCTTTAATGAAAATTTATCGTAAATTTTCTCTTTAATGAAAATTTATCGTAAATTTTCTCTTTAATGAAAATTTATCGTAAATTTTCTCTTTAATGAAAATTTATCGTAAATTTTCTCTTTAATGAAAATTTATCGTAAATTTTCTCTTTAATGAAAATTTATCGTAAATTTTCTCTTTAATGAAAATTTATCGTAAATTTTCTCTTTAATGAAAATTTATCGTAAATTTTCTCTTTAATGAAAATTTATCGTAAATTTTCTCTTTAATGAAAATTTATCGTAAATTTTCTCTTTAATGAAAATTTATCGTAAATTTTCTCTTTAATAAAAATTTATCATACATTTTTTTAAAGATTTTTTTTTGCAAATTCTCTTTAAAATTCAAATTTCCTTCATTTAAATAATTTTTTATTAATCATAAAATTTTTTCCGAAATATCCTCTTAAGGAAAATTTAAATTCTTTCTTAAAAAGTAATTGCGATTTTTTTTTAAGAAAATCGATCGCAAGTTTTGTTCTAAAAGGAAATTGATCGAAATATTTTCATAAATTGATCATAAAATTTCTCTTAAATTGAAAATTACACTTAATTTTTCCAATTGATTTTTATTTTATTTTTTTTTTTTATAAAATTTCATTTTTTTTTTAATTTAAGAAGTGCAAATTTATCTCCAAATTAGTGTTAATATTTTGTTTTGAGAGAATAAAAACAAATATTTTCCTTTTTTAATTTACTCAATTTTTCTTTAACTAAATTCACCTTGAATTTTTTTATTTATTTTGGATCCTTTTTTCTCTTATTTCTTGGCATTTGCCGGCATTCAACTGTTAAAGTAAACAAAACCATTAATCTAAACTGAAATTTATGCAAACACACACACTTATATACTAAAATAAATTTCTCACTAACACCTGTGTATTAAGGCATCAACATATACAAACACATACAGACACAGACGAGTGGTTTTATTTTGTAGTTTTTCTTTGTAAAATTCATTTAAAACAAAAACACAAAAATTAAACAAAAAGAAAAGAGAGAAATTCCAATTTGTTTATGTCCTGCTTTAAAATAAATAAAAAAGTAAAACAAGTAAGAATGCAGTATTCGGCTATAGCGAATCTTTAATACCCTCCACAACAAATGCGTGTGTAGTAGATACGTTAGGTTTCGTACATACACACTCACAAAAGTATACAATATATAAAACTTTTTCTTGAATATAACACTTAATGAGTTATAAAATCAGTTATATTTTTGGCTAAACTTCTTCTGAACCGATTTTGATAATTTCTGGGACAGAAATGAAGTACATATAACTTAATATTATTGGAAAATTTCCTCGTAATTTATCGATTTTTAATTGACAATTTTACAAAAGATCCTCGCTTGAATTTACAGGATGCCTCAGAGATCGGTATATATAGTTTTGTATACTGAATTGATTTTGCCCATTTTAAAAAGGGAAACTTCTTAGGACTATAATAAAAACTAAGTCCAAATTTCACTAAGCTCTGTCAATTACTGTGGATTTGAGCGTGCCAACAACAGATAGAAAGACGGACATAACTAAGTCGAATCAGATTTTGATTTGATGCAAAAATATATACATTATGGGGTCTGAGATGATTCCTTCTTAGCGTTACTCACGCAATGACATAGTTAATATTACGCACTTCACCACTTGTGGTTGTGGAGGGTATAGAAAAGCTAACGAAAAACCAAGAACAACAAGAACTAAAACAACAACTGTGGAACGACAACAACAATAATAGGAAATTCAAGGATTTTCACGTAATTTAAATGCAAATCACCAAATGCATTCAAAATGTTTGTTTTTATTCGTTATTTTTCTTCTTCTTTTTTTATTTTTTTGAAAAAAATAAAACTGAAAAAAATATGCAAAAATTTATCGATTATTATGCATTTGATTTTGAATCTCTCTACAATCGCAAGCGTTAACTACAAGAGCTTTAATAACAACAACAAAAACAATAAAAGAAGGTTTTTATAGTTCTTCTGAACAATTTATTCGTGTATTTTTGCGCGTTATTGCAAAAAAAAGTCCACATTTACACACGTAAAATTTGAATTTTGATTTTAGCTAAAATCTGTGTAAATGATTTCATTTCATGATTTTTGGGGGATTTTGGATTTTTTTCTATCTCTTTCCTTAATATTAAAGAAGTTAAATGAGGAAATAACTATTTGTTTTGCACACACATTCATATGAACATCATGACAAGAATTGCAAATTTAATGGATTTTTTTTCACTGCAATTTAATTTGTTATTATGTGAATTATTCACAAGATAAGGTCAAAGGTTAAATGCGTATGTAAGTTTTAACAATAAATTTAAAGCAACAAGAAAAAGCTATAAATCTTTTTTTATATTCTCTACAACTTGTTCTAATGGAAGTTATACAACTGATTAGAGAGTGAGATCGAAAAAATTACTTGTCTTTTGCAGGCAGTATTTAAATTTTTTGAGATAGAGATCATCTAAGACCCCATAAAATATATATATTCATGAATTATATAAAATCTGAGTCGATTTAAGCCATGTCGAATATATGAACAGACAGACGAATATGACCAGTTATCAGATTCATACAAAATTTAATTAAAAGTTACATGCTAAATTTATGCCATTACTTTTCCAAGAATCATCAAAATCGGGTAAGTAAAAAAAGTTATAGACAAAAATATATCAAATTTCGATTCTCAATGTACACGCACATATGAATCCAACAGTTGTGTGTTAGAGGGTATGTGTCTATCTTAATCTTAATGTTGCAACTTCATATATATGTGTTTTAAAATGGAAGTGCAACATAATTCAATTTTTTTTAATTCTCATATTGCGTCTTTGAAGTTCAAAACGAAGTATAAAAAATTCAAAAGTTTTTATATAAACTACACATATAATACTTTGTTTTGTCGGTCGTAGTGTATTTAGTAAATTTTTTAGCTTTTCTAGTTTTTCATACTTCATTTTGAAGTTCAAAAAAAGTTGCTTGAAAAGTTCAAAAACGAGTTTTGCTTTTTTTGGCACAGATATATGCATGTGATGGAGGTTATATATAAATTCGATATATCCTAGTATAGCACTAGCACTGTTTTTTTCACTGTTGCACAGTGTTTTAAAATCGATTTTTTGGTAATAATTATGTAACTTTTAAAACTTTGTTAATGAAACTCCAAAGTTTACCGCCTCGGGAATGTTGATATTTTTAAAACTTCGTCAAAAATTCATTTATGAATTTGGACAAAAAATAGATACCAAATACTTGTGAAAAAGGTGCTTTACTAAAGTGCGATACTAAAGGATTTCTCCAGACATATTTATTGTTTTCCATACACTTTCAACTTTTATATCTCTGAAACTATAAGAAATAATCTATTTTATAGAGATTTAAAATTTCTTTTGTATTAATTCATAAATGAACTTTTGGTGTATTTTCAAGGGAACAAAACATACCCGGGATGCTCAACAATAACGATTTATAAATATCATATCAAAAGAGACGCTGAACTAAGGACTTGTGCTGTTCCAAATCAAATGGAAGACACTTCAAGGAAATTCTATTAAACAATATTCGATAGTTTCAAAGTTCCAGAATTATTTCTTTAAATGTTACCTGAATTCTATACACAATATTACAACAACAAAAATTTGAATAATCATTAGAGTTATATTTTATTGAAATCTTTGTAGAGAATTACATGGACCACCTATTTATTTAATATTATAACTTTTTTGGAATTAAATTTGGAATTAATTTTTTACAAAAAAAAATAGTTATTATAATAAAAATACCAGAGAAGACCAAATTCTAAGGTAGATCCCTCTACCCCTGGACACATTTAGACTTCGTACTGCTCGAAATCGGTTGAAAAACATCTAAAGAATGTTCATGTGAAATTTTATTGATAAATATTTTTTAGTTCCAAAGTTAATAAATTATTTTCATAAAAGCAGAACGTATGATTAATATTTATATATTTAAAAGAATCACATTACTCATACGTATTTTTATAACTTTTTATTTTGATTAGAAAATAATATCAAATCTTGTTAAATTTTTAACTTTTTGACTAACTTTAGTAATGAGATTGACAAATTCTTAACACACTTTTGCATTAAAACTTGTAGTCCAAATCTGACCAGAAAAAAGTGCGTATAAAAATTATTTATTATTGTTTCCAGTGTTATTAAACAGTATCGAGAGAAATTGTCCGTTAATTAAAAACCTGCTTCAGATAGAAGAAATGGTCCACGTGATGTTTCTAAAGCCAATGAAAATAGAAAATATTTTCAAAAGAGCTCCCGAAACATCCATAGGAAAGTAGCCCGACAAGCTCAGAGCTCAGTTCCTAACAAGAAATTGACAGAAATAGAACACGGAAATTGAATTTAAGACTTTTTAAAACTTTTTGCTGCATACTAGATGACGAAACGTGTGATTGCTGATGCTGGAGGGAATACTGAAAAAACCTTAGTATCCAAAAGCAGTAAAAATAGCCCTAGAAGTTCTTGGTAAGGCAAACAAAAGACTCTATAAAAACCGAAATTTACGTTAAGGAAGGTTTACAAGAAAAAAACGCTACTTCCATTCAAAAGACTTCATAATGTGTTCACTTAAACAAAAGTGATATTTGTATCTAGGCAAAAATTGGACTCTGTTAAAGGAAAATGGAAAAACGTTAATAAAAAGGGTTTTCGGAAAAGGAATTAAACTATATTCTTTTGTAAACTTGTAATAATAATTTCAAATCAATTAAAAAATAAACTGTAAGATATAGAAGTTGGTTTTATTAACATACATGTATGTTAAGAATCTTTCGATCTCACATCTCTTAGGTAATGATGTGGTTGATACACAAAGGTATTTAGAAATTATACTGGCTACACTCCTCTGCTTTCATTATGTTCCAATTTCTACATAATACAAATCCACCCAGTCTTCAATATTACCCGTCCCCCTCCTCCAAAAAGGAAAACGATTTTTCTCCACAGTGTATCATCTAGATTCTGTACAAATGTTGGCGATTTTAAGAAATATAAACTCCGAAGTTACCTCCCCTCAGAACTTACAAAAAGCATTTGTTGTTCCAGATTAATTAAGAAAACATCACGAGAATGTCGATATAAAATTTTATAAAGTTCAAAACTTGCAATTTTTATTAAAAATATATTTTGAAATGAAAAAAATCTAAAGATTCAATTATAGCGAATACAGGTTTATTAAAAGGTTTATTAAAAGAAATCTCTAGTTTGTTTGCTTTTTAATTTCTTTATTTTTTTAATTGTAAAACAGTGAAATCATTGTGATCCCTATTACGTATGATTAATATTTATAGACATTTTAATATTAATCATACGTATAACAATATTTGCATTTTTAGACAATTTCGATTAGAAAATAAAACAAGCAAGAAGGCTTTATTCGACTATGCCGAATGAATGAAGTAAATAAGTTATGTTTCGTACAAAAACACTCACACATACACTCACAAACGTATTCAATATATTAAAGTTTTTCTTAAATACAACAGATTAACACTTAATGAAACTTAAAATTAATTATATTTTTAGTTATAAAATTGTTTCTACAAAACCGATTTCAATCATATTTGAATGATAATAAACCACTGATATCGGTCAATATCTTTCTATATCTTTTTTTTCAGAACCATAACAAATACTCAGGCAAACTTTCATTGAACTCTGTCAATAATTGTGAATTTGAACGTGCGAACAACAGACAGAAAGACAGACAGGCCGCTAAAGCTAAATCGGTTCAGACTCAGATTTTGATTTGATGCAAGAATATAATAACATTATGGGGTCTGAGATGATTCCTTCTTAGCATTATACACAGAATGACAAAGTTAATAAACACACTTCACCACTTGTGGTAGTGAAGGGTATAAAAAAATCTTAAACTCTTTGACAAATAAAATAAACATATTCACCGAAAAGGATTTTAACTATAAAATCTTCCAGATTATTAACATTTCCTGAAAAAACATATTTATATTTAATACAAGTTAGATAAAACTAACATATTTTAGGAAGCAGCTAAAAAGCCTTTCTTGTCTGAAATAATAATCTCAGTTTACAGCCACATGTAAAATATGAAATGAAGTCCTTATCATAGGAAAGTACAAGTATTTACAATAATATTCTATACATTTACATGAGAACCATACGAAAGGATGCTAAAAGGATTTGCTTTTGAACACATACATTTTTTTAAGAGCGACCAAATGTTTAGACAACTTGTTAAAATAGAAACTTATTTACCAAAATGTATATAAATATCAGCAGAAGCAGAAGGAGCAGCATCTTTAACATTATCAACTTTGGAAGAAAATGGAAGCAAAAAAAAACTAACACTTAAATAGAGACAGAGATGAAAGTAGAAAATATCTACATAGAAAAACTAAGAGGAAAAATACGGCTAAAATAAAAGGTGGCGGTAAGAGGCGGAAGTCAACAACTTAAAACGGCCTGAAAGTGAAAATAAAAATATTGCGAAATAAAGAAAAAACACCAACTAAAACTTAAACTCAAACTAAACATAAAAAATATATTTTAGAAAAAAGTCTACAATGATAAAAATCCATAGAAGGAAAAAAATAAAATAAGAAATGAATACTTGAGGCAACACACTAACACTTTCACATACTAACGCACTACATCATATTCATGTAGCAGGACTTAAATTGCAAATACACTCATTACAACATACATATACATTCTTAAAAATAGTTATTGCATATAAAATGAGGGCAGGCATAAGGAGGGCATAGAAAATCAAAAACCCAAAATGACCTTGACATTAAATGAATGGTTGGTTGGTTGGTTGGTTGGCTGTATGGATGGATGGATGGATAAATTTTCTTAACAATAATGACCAAAAATAAAACTTTTTACATTCGAACTATAAAAGCCAAGAATAACGAAATTTATCGTTATCGTTATCATTGTTATAAATAAATTAAATTGTGATAAGAGCTTTTTTTGCTGTGGAATGCCAAAAATATTTTGGAAGATTAGAAATTAAAATATTTAACAAGTCAGAATGCCAGATTTTACTATGCCAAATCTTTAATGCCCTCCACCATAATCATTATGGAAATATTTGTAGAAACATATGAAAAATTCTGCTTATAAGGAGATATCAATCACCCGAGTTCTGTATTGCTTCATCTATGCGATATTGAAAATTTCGTTCGTAAGGGTTTTATTATCACTCCCCCGTGTCTAGTTTATACTTTTACGAGTATTTAACTTTAAAAGTTTCAGAGATATACGATATGAAAATTTTTGTCTAATAAGGAGATAACACTCCTCCGTGCCCCATCTGCAAATTTTATTGTCTATAAAGCAATTTTATATGACAAAATTCTAGAAATGTCCTGTATTAGTTATGGAGATATTTGATATAAAAATGGTTCGTTTGTAAGGTGGCAACCTCTCCACCATGCTGTCTCAGTCTATAACTTATTTCTACTAAACCGATTTTACCGGTTTAAGATTGCAAACTTCTTCTTAGAATAGTAATCAATAATGAGGTCAAATTTCATTGAGCTCTGTCAATTATTGTGGATGTGCGAGTGCCAACAACAGTCAGACGGAAGGTTAGTTAAATCGATCACACAATTTGATATGATTTCCTCTTGTTGTTAAAAGCAGAATGACAAACTTAATATAACCTCACCAAGACTTGTGGCGGATAAAGGTATACGGAATGCTATATTCAGCAGTATTGAGTCTTTGATATCTTCCACTACATATTATACATATTATACACTCAAAGCTCACTGTTGATATTTTTTGCATTTTAACTACAGCTGAGTAGATGATTGATCTAAGCTAAGTAGCTTAAGCTAAGCTATGTAGCTAAGTTCTAAGATTATGCAGTTTCGTATCTATCATTGTTCAGAACAACGCCCTCTATGTGTGATGTAATTCTCTGCAGTTTCATTATTACCGATTTTCGTTTTTATTTAAAATCGGGTTGTACAGGTTGCTTCTTTGATGTTTTATGTGGCATATGGAATACATTTATTACTCCTTATTTCAATAGTGTTTATTGGTACACAATGGCCCCAGAAAGGCGTTTTATTTTTAGAAATATTTCTGTAAACTTGAAACTACTAAATATATTGAATTGAGTAATATTTAAAAAGGAACGTTCTAAGGGCGTTTTCCAATTGATTTGAAGCCAAACAAGTTCTCAATTCTATCTATTAAACGAGGGGTGGACCTCTAAAGTTGTTTAACTCGAGCCAACAATTCATTTGAAATTTAATTGAAAAGAATTACATTTTTAATAATAATAAGTTTTTTTGGAAAATATTATCTGGATTCTGGATGTTTGGATTTTTGATATATAAATTTCGTGCCTTTAGAAAAAAATGGAAATCCAGGAGAAAAATGCACATTTCCTTAATATTCTCCTTTATGCCCTCGAGGCAAAAAGTCCTAAAAAAATACTTATATCCGAAGTCAATAATTTTGAAGATTCTATACACCGTCCCGAGGTCAAAACTTAAAGACCTTTCTCCAACAATACTCTTGGAATTCGCAGTAAGGGAAAAGTGCAATTGTTCCATTATTATTAATAACTATGAAAAACCAAGGACACTAACATACAAACAATAACATTTCATAATAGTTTCCTTGAAATTTTAGGTTAAATTTCTTATCCCCTCTACTTCCTTCCTTATAAAAGCAAAACAACAACAATAACACCTTAAAAAAAGGATACTAAAAACAACCTGTCTTCTTTAACTTGGCTCATTTTACCACTAAAGAAAGTGTTAGTGTTTCAGTTTCAATACTGCCATTATATATATGTCAGTTATTAAAATTGTTTTGTGTTTTATTATGTGTGTGTGTGTATTTTTATTTTTTGCTGACTACCAGACGAAACAAAAACTTAACGCCCAGTTGTGTTTCAAATTACAGTTCAAATTACTCGAAATAACAACTACAATAAGAATTAAACATAAAAAAACAAGTAAGAATGTTATATACCGCTATGCCGAATCTTCAATACCCTGCATCTTAAATGCATATGAAGTAAATACGTTATGTTTCATACGTACATTCAGAAACGTATACAATATATAGAAGTTTTTCCGAAATATAACACAAAACATTTAATGTGTCACAAAATTAGTTATATTTTTAGCTATAACTTTTTACCTTCTGAACCGATTTTAATAATTTTTTGAATGGGCATTACCGTTCATTTAACTTAATATTATGACATGAATGTCATTTTAATTTATCGATTTATAATTAACAATTTTAAGAAAATTCTACGCTTGAATTAACAGTTTGCCTCAGATATCGGTCTATATCTTTTAATCAACTTAACCGATTTTACTGATTTTAAATAGGAAACTTCTCAGAACTATAACAAATACTCAGGTCAAAATTCACTGAGCTCTGACAGACAGACGGACTTGGCTAAATCGATTCAGATTTTGATTAGACATATTATGGGGTCTGAGATGATTCCTTCTTAGCATTACACACGGAATGATGAAATCAGTTTACCCTCTCCACCATTCGTGGTGGTGGAGGGTACAAAAAGAAAAATTTTATATAAAAAAACAATAAATTGGAGGTTGATTAAGCGGGGAAGGACATTGCTTAGGGTTAAACGTAAAGGGGGGGCCCAACAACTATTTTATATAGTTTAGTTTTCAAGCCTAATGGATCTAAAAATAGTTTAAGTATTGTTGTTGCTATTGTTATTGTATTTAAGATATTGTTTAGGGCAAACGGGGGTTTCTTTTGGATTTATAGAAGAAAAAAATAACAAAACACATTTGAAATAAGAAAAAAAATATAGAAAAAAAGAGAGAAAGAAACACAAACTATTAACCAAAACAAACAAAAAACTATTGAAATATGGAACTAGAAAAATTAAAAAAGTCTCTGAACTAAAACTAAAAACCAAAGGACAACTCATTTCAATATCAAACCAAAAATGTAAAACATTCCATTTTATCTACAAACACAAATACAAATAATAAAGCGTACAAATACTGATGAGAAAAAGGAATAACAAAAACTAAAAATATCATATTGTTGTTGTTGCAATCAGAATTATAAGAAATAAAGGTCATAAGCTGAGACCACAGAATGTTAACGAAATAATTTGTTGTCAATATAATTACTTAATTATATATAGATTTTTTTTATTGGTCTGGGGTCCTTTTTTAATGTGGTTAAAAATAGAAAATAGAAATGAATACGATTTTATTTCATTATATTTGAAATGTAAGAAAGAGGATCAAATGCTGTCTAATCCAGAAATTTGGAAGAGGGATTTGGTTGCGATTTTTTTTAAATAACCGGTTAATCGATTTCTTCTTTTTAACAAGGTTTTGGTTTTTTAAAATAACCAGTTAATCGGTTTTCTAGTCAAATATTAAAACGCCTTAAAAGAATAAGAAAAATTTTATTTATAAAAAACAGTTCATATAGATGAATTCTTTTTAAAAACTCTTTTAGATATTATTTATTTTAAAATAATCTCTTAGAAATAAAACGTATTTTTAATGCTTTGGAATACATCGATTTTTAAACCCTCCATCCCACAAGTGGTGATAGTGGAAATCATCTAAAACTCCATAATTTATAAATATTCTTGCATCATATCATAAACAAAGTCGATTTAACCATGTACATCTGTCTCACGATCACAGTAATCATCCAAAATCAAAACAAATTGTCCAGATTGTTTGTTATTGTTTTAAGAAGTTAACTATAGAGATGAGCGATACCGTGATTTTTAAATCACTGTTCTTCAAAACAGTGATAGTGATCGCAGTATTTCAATAGAAAACAAGAATGTTTTTTTCTGTTTATTAAAAAGGATTCAGAAAAAAAAACGACAGAGGACATTGTTTTCTTTGAATATGGGAATCTCTATTAGAGTTCACACTTTGCACGGAAGCAAACGGATAATTTTCATTTTAAATGATCGCGAATTTATGCTCTGCATCACCTTTAAGTAATTTTGTTGGTTCAGAATAAAAACAAATACATTTGATTATGCAACAAATCAGAAAGAACGACATTCTAAGTAACTGTTATTTCATTATTACAGTTAATGCAGTTACCAGTGATTTACCAATCACAGTGATTAAATCATAGTGGTAAAAATATCGGTCGGTCTAGTAACGAAGAAGTTTAAGACCGATATCTAAGTCAGACTCAAATTTAAGCTAAACATTTTTGGTCAATTTTGCAAAATTTTTGTAATTTAACAGATTAAAATTTAAAATTTCACTATAATGAATTTGTATGTAAATGTGTAAGGTGTGTTCGAATGTATGTGTTTATCTAAATGTTATTGAAACTTCATACATATATACATGTGATGGAGGGTTTTATAAAACATGACATTGAAAATGATCTCTAACTTAGTGTCATTGTGGGAATTGTGTATGATTTAAAAGCTTCCGGAATCGATTCTAAAACAGTTTTTGTTGTAAATTAGAATTTTAGATTTTAAATAAAATTATTTCATTCATGTTTCAAATTTTATATATAATAATCACTGTTTAGATCTTTAGATTCAGATCCAGTATCTTTTGGTGAAATAATTAATGAATGAATCATCACAGGAAAGTTTGCAGTACTTTGAAAAACGTACATTTTTTTTTGAATTTCATCTACTAAAATTCATAAAAATACACTTTAAAAAACGTCGACTATTTGAGGAGAAAAACCCAGTTTCTACGGTATTCGAAAAAAAACCGAAACCGACTTTAAAAAAACGGTTATTAAAAACCGTTCCGATCACCTTAGTATTTGTATTATGCGTATTTTTTGGCCATGTGAAACGATTGGATTTCAAATGAAATCCTGTATTAAGCAAAAATAGAAACTATAAAGAGAATATTGTTAGCGATGACCTTTAAAGTGAATAGAATTATTCTCAGTGTACTCAGACTACACAAATCGTAGCCAAAGAATTCAGAAGCGATAATTTATATAAGTTAGTCAGATACTTTTAATAAATTATATAAATGTATTGGTATTTTACACTTATATAATTTATTCGAACGGAAACAATCAAACTACAAATTTATAGTTGACTGAATTTGGAATGCTGACAAACTTTAGATGAGAATCCAAACTCTACAGATTGATGGTACTTAAGACACAATAATCAATAGTGATTGTTTACTACTTTCACTACTTAAAAATAAAATTATGTTTTGAACATGTTATTTCTTGAAGTACAGTTCTCTTCATATGTGTCATCAATCAAGTCAAATTTTAAACCTTCAACAACCTGAATTTTAGCCGGATTTGCAGTACATAGGTAAGTTGGGAGTAGTGTATTCCAAATCTTGACTCTCATCCAACATTACAGATTTTTTTTGGTAAATATCTAATCAATGACGGTATATAATCAATACCTTTTTTGACAATTTAATCTTAACATTTATTTTCTCAAAAATTAATGAAAATTTCTGAAAAATAGCGAAATTTCGATAGGGCTAGCTAACGCCCTAGAAATATGATTAAAGTCAATTTTCTCTAAGCAATAGCATTCACTACAATAATTGTTTTTCGTAGACTGCGAAAATCCTGCACATATTATAAGATTTACGGAATATTGTCATATTGATAATCCCAAATCCGAAAAAAATATTCCTAACGCATCTTGCAAAATTACGTGGAAATAAGAAAATTGGAATATAATCTGTGACATGACGTTAATTCCATTGAATGTAGTTTTGAATTCCTAAAAGACTTTAAGGCCACTATAATAAAACTATTTTTCGGTTAAGATCTTCGAAACTTTGTGCGAATTGAAGTTTGTTTTAGACTGTGAAAAGTCTTTTGCAACAAATGGAATGTCATTTCAATGCCAGCTGAACTTGGATCTTACAACTTAACCCCGACATCTTCTTAGATCCCACACCGAATTTGCTGGCAGTAAATTTAAATGATTCCAAGATTCCTGAGTTTTATGTTTAATTGGCACAAATGGAATCAGGAATTTAGATCAATTTCTATATCACAAGAATATAATATTATCAAATATTCTTACAGAATGAATATTGATATCAATTAGCTCATCAAAAAATTTTCCCTCCACGATCGATTTGCAAATGGACAAAATCCTTCTTCCCTTCTCCGAGAAAGTGCTTTAAATTGGACCTATAACTATGAATGGATTGATATTTATTCAGGATAGTTATAAAAATATTTGGGCCAAATTTCAATAGTTAAACATATAAACATTTTTCCGGGATGGTACTAAATATGGCCCCGATATTCATCAAATTTTTAATATATTTTCTAGACATTTAAGAAAATAATCGAGATGATTTTCAATAAAATTGATTTATATATTAGAATTTTATAAGTTTTAAGAAAGTTTTCCGGGATGACGCCTTATACAGAAGCTATATACAATTATGGGCTGATATTCGTCAAACTATAAATGAACTTATAAATGGAACAGATAAAATTTAATAATTGTGCGAATTTCAATAAAATTGGTCCATATTTAAGAGTTTTGAAAGCTTTAAATCATATTCCGGAAAGGGGCATTATATGGGAGCTTGGTCAAATAATGGTCACTGCCTTGATATATTTTGACACACAGTTCTAAGATATATTCCATTCTAGTTTTGAAAAATTTTCCAATTGATAAGGTGAGTAAGGCTTTCGATGATTAACCAGTGAGATTTTTTGAGTATGGAAACTGGTACAATTTGTTCGATTTTGGTGAAACTCGGTACATACAGTCAATCTTCCAATATATTAAATTTTATCGACTTTTTTATATCCCTGCTTTTTTTTAGCACCATTCAAATCATTTCATTTACATACTTTAACCCACAAAACTAACAAACAACTGAATAAACAAAAAATCATATTCCTTTTTATGATGAAAACAAAAGATATTTTTTATTTATGACCTCTAGGTTGCTTTCCTTAAAGGATCTTTTATTCTTTTTACACGTATAAAATATGGCCCCATGCTAAAGAGGTTTTTTCTTCAAAAAAAAAGAAAAAAGATTTTTCTTCTTTTCTTAAAAAAGTAAACAGACTGTAAGTTACGCCATAAAATACTTAAAATGAGTTTTAATTAATTATTTTTTTCTCGCTTTTTCAAAGATTTCAAAATTTACCATTGAAAAAATCAGGGTCGGGATTGTAAAATTTAAGCGATAAAAAAATTACAGATTTTATTAAAAGGGTTTTTCTAATAAAACGAAATTTATGTCGTTTCAACAAATAAAACTTAAATCGTGATAAAATATTTATATTGATAGAAACGAGTTTAGATTTATTGTTATTTTAAGATAAAAATTTAATGTTAAATTGAATTACTTTTTGGGAAGTAAGGAAAAACTTTTTGGTTAAGAAAAGAAGAGTGGAATAAGAGAGGCAACTGTTTTTTAGTTTGTTTGTTTTAAAAATAAAATAACTCTTCATATCATTAAGATCAATAGAAAAAAATTCATTCAAAGAGATTGTTTTTTTTTTTTTTTTAGTGACAGTTGCCATTCTAATTACTATTCTTTATGTCCATGAAAGGTATGTGATCGAAGAATTCTTAACACACGTTTTTCATTAAAATCAAAAAAACCCCAGAAGAAATTGCGTGCTAAAATTTTTAAATATTTTTACCAAAATGCAAGTTGGTCCTACAAAAATTTGGTCAAATATTTTGAAGGACCAATGTGTGACAAACTTTTTCCAACACTATTAAACATTACCGAGAGAACTTGCCCATTGATAGAAAGCCTGGAGCATAGAAGAAGTAATTGTCCCCATAATGTGTCTAAAGCAAAAAAATAGAAAACAATTTCAAAAGAGCTGGTAACGCCTCCGGTAGGAAAGTAACCCGAAAAGCTCAGTGCTCGAACTATTTGGTTAAATGTAGTGCAGGTTTAAAAACACACAAGGTTAAAAAGTCCTTGACAGGAGAGTTGCTAGAAAAATATTCTGACAGATTTTTCGCAAATTCCTGGTCAAAAATGTTATGTTGCTGATGCTAAAGGGCATGTTAAAGACTAGTTTAGGCCACAGAGGTAGTCAAAATTTCTCAAAAAGTTCTTGGTATAGCAATGAATAAGAACTTGCATCCAAGGAAGTTACAACCGAGTCTATAAATATTGAAACATCAAAACCTTCATAAAATGTAAAATTGTTTTTATCCTGAGTGGGTTTCATGTTACTATGGTAAACAGGGCCTTGAGTGGTGATATTTGTACCAAGAGAGGCAAGTCCTCAAAACTGTCCGGAGCTAAGACCAGTAGAGAGATATTGGACCCTTATTAAAGAGCACATAAATTTGTTCAAAAGTGTGATAGATTTTAAACAAAAAGGGACAAAATGACATAAAGCATTATAAAAAAGGTAATGGAATGGGGTTTTCGGAAAAGGTTCAAATTTTCATCACTAGTGATTTTATATATAAAAATTGTAAATTATAATAAGAATTTCCACCAAATAAAAAATGGAAAACTATAAGTTAAGTGATTTCGTTTTTACTGAAATAAATGTACGTTAAAATTTGTTCGATCTCATTCCTTAATATTTCAACTTTTTTTTTGTTTAAAATTCTAAAATAAAATAGAAGAAGCTTTTATCGTCTTTTTCATTGAAATAAATCTTTTAGAGCTTCAATTTTTAACATTTTACAAATGTGAATTTAGTTATTTTTGTCCTTTTTTCCATATAAAAAAAAAAGAACAAAACTTAAAATATATTTTCCCAGACATAAAATAAACTTTATTTTTATAAATAAATAAATTTTATATAAAATTTTAATGTTTATTTACTTAAAGCATTTTATAGACTTTAATATTTTTTTATGATGAAAATTTGTGTTTTTGGCCAAAAAAAAGTCACGAAAAAATGAAATTTTACAAAATAAACTCCCATTCGTCTTTCATATTGTTTTGTCTTGTTTTCATCATTATTTATTTACTTCTTTTGTTTTTCTTTCTGTTTTTATGATTTTATTTGTTTGGGGAAAAGAACAGTGGACAAAAATTGCAGAATGATTTTAAAAATGATTTTTTTTTCAAGCGTCCTTTAGACTTGAATATCTCTGAAACTAAATAAGAGCAGCAGATTGTGTTTAAATCATTTTTATTTTTTGAACTTGAATATCTCTGAGACTATATGAGATAACCTACACTGTAAGCATTTTGTTATAGAGATTTACAAGGACTTCACTGATGCATATTCCTATAAATGCATTTCATTTTTTTGTCTAATTTTGTTTCATTTTTGTTGTTCTCAACTAAAAGTTAAAGTTTTTCAAGAGAGGAAAACTAATGTACTCTTTTAAGTAAAAAAGATTTTTTCAAATGTTTTTGGTACCATTTTATGTGGAATATTTCTATAAACGCAGACCTCAAAATTGCTTTTAAAAAATCATCAAAAATAAATTATAAATTTCTATTTCTTATAAAATAAGATATGTTTTTGAATGACAATATCTCACATATTCTGCAATATTAAATCGACAAATTTCATGGCGCTGAAAACAGCCGAAAGAAACTTTATCCGATCAAAAAAAAAATAATAAATAAAAATAAATTTGTTAATAACCAAGAATGTTCCAGTAGAGAAATTGGCCATAAAATTAAACGTTTCGAGTATGTGGTACGAAATTTTTCCAAGAAAGGACAATATTAGGGAGTTCGGAAACCTTCCAAGAAAAAAATAATAACAAAAAGAGAGATTAATTTTATATAATAAGAATCAACCCATAACAAATTGAATTTTACACAAATAAAGTAGAAACTAGATTTTCTTGACTTTCAAACACGTTGCTCACATTTTTTGAAGAGATGAAAATATAAGATGAAAGAAGCCAAAATGCATGCACGAAAATATGGGAAATGGGCATGTTGTGGAAAAGGAACATTTTCTCTAGCAAAAAAAATAATAATTTTAACGATCCTGACTCATACTCATGTTATTGGCACGAATTAAAATCGAATGATGTTCGCATGTCAGAACGTTTAACGACAAAACGTAGGTTTGGGTAGTATTTTTTGCAGTTGGCAAATCTAAAATTTGTTTTGCTCCAGCAAAATTGGAGACATTTGCTCTTCTCTTGTTTATGGATGCAAAAATGGATGGAGATTGCATATTACAGCAAGATAAAGTCTGAATCATGGTTTAACGAACACAGCATATCACTGTTTGACTGGTCGGCTTGCAGTCTAGACTTTAACCCAATGGAGATCTTGTGGGGATACATGGTCCGTTACGTTTGTTCTAATAATATCCAAAACGAAAGCATAATGTTTTTAACAGATATTAGTAGATCTTTTAGAGAAATTAGTGGAATCAATGCCAGACCGTATTTTTTTGGGATAATCCACAACAAAGGATCATCCACACATTATTAATAATGCTAAAGAAAGTGATATATTTAAGTGCGTTTATAAGAAAATACAATTAAAAACTCGTAAAAAACTCTAAAATTAAATAAAAAGTTAACAATATTTTAAATGAAATCGGTATTTTGGTGCAGAGACATCTGGATGCCAGTGTTTGTATATGAATTAATGCGATCAGCGCAAGGGCAACTGAGTAAAGTACAGTTGAACTGAGAAGAAGTTTGTTAACTGCGCTGTCATCTGAATTGATATGACTAAAAGATGTTTAGATCCGAAAGGATATTTTTATAGAATATATCTGTAATATTGGACTAACGGTTAACAATTTCAGAAAGATTTCTGGGACTATCATCTGTACCAATTCGATTTGAGATATTTCCAAAATTGCGAGCAAAAGAGAATTACAGCCAACCAGTCATTAAATGAGCCGTATGCTATAAGATGTCAGTAGCTTTATTTCGTCCCAACTTATGGTGGTGGAAGTTATAATTCAGAACAATTTAAGAATCATAATTATGATTTGCTGCTTTTGAAAAAAATTGAATTTATTATATTTTACATTTCAAAAATTCAAAATAATAATGGATTCACTTAGCTGAATTAAGGTTCTTATAATTTGATAAAGAATTTAGTATTTTAAATAACAGTTTTGTGTAAATTTACTTTTCCAGCGACTAATTATCTCTTGAAGTTTTTCCTTTTTTTTAATAACTTTGAGTAGGTTAACATGACAAAACCTCACTTCTTCCATAGAGCTCTTGTACGGAAAATAAGATCTTAGAAAAAGACTACAAGAAACCCGCCACACAAACCGCAATTTGAAAAAAAAACGAAAGAAAATATTTTAAATGGAATGAAATACATTTTGTGAGAAAAAAAGAACGGCCTGTGTTTGATTATGTAAACGAGACAAGTCTATTTTGTTAGAAAAATGTCAAATAAGAAAAAAATATATAATAAAATATAAAACAATAACTACAGAGAAAAAAATAAAACGGAAAAAACTAATTTCGAAAATAACAAAAGACCGCCATGAATGGCACTTATACTCTTATATACGTTAACATAAGAAATAATATGGAAAAGGAGGGAAAACACACAGACAAATACAGAAAACAAATATATAATAAAAGTAAAAACAAATAACGTTTTCATATTTACACATGAACTCTTAAATACATAAACCAACAGACAGAGAGACACATATATACTAACACATACACACACACACACACATAGAAATTTACAGATACAAGATATAAAACAAGTGACTGGTAGTGAGTTAAAAAAGACAAAATAAATATAAATAAATTATAAGATTTTAAAAATGGGGAAATATAAATGTTGCTAATACGCCATCGTGTCTCAAAAGTTCAGAAAAGAAAAAAATGAATAAGAATTAAAAGTAATATGAATGAATGAAAGAAGAAATGAATGTATTTTATGTTTTAAATACACACATAGACAAAAGTCACCATTATATATCATGTTCAGTGTTCAAAGGTTCACCAAGATCAACAAAAAATTATATTATTTCAGTTGAAATAACTTCTTTTTTAAATTTAATAAAGAAAACGTATTAAAATGATTCAAAACGGTTCATATAACTACTGGACAATATTCACCGTCAGGTAAAGTTATTAAAAATTTTTATAATTTCCATATGAGGAATATTTGCTTTCGGATAAATTTTCTTTCATTCCTCCATTAATTACACCCTACACCTCGGTAGGTGGTTGGAATATTAATAGTTTATGCAGATGTTTGTCCGTCTGCCTGTCTGTCTCGCTCAAGGAAAAGGCCTATTGAAATTGGCCATTTTCGATCTAATATTTCAGGTAGCTCCCATACAAATGTCTAATCGGACTAGAATTTTAAAGCCATAAAAGTCCTAAAAATAAAGCGCTTTTAACGAAATTCAACAAAAGTAAGCGTTATAATATTCTAATTCGTTGTGTCAAATTATGCGAGGATCGGTCCATTATTTTTCATAGCTCCCATACAAGTCTCTTCGAAATATCATTTTGAAGGGCACGGTGATATTGCAATCATAACTGGTCAAATTAAAATTAATATTATCTCAAATTGATGTTTGAAATTATACGAGGGTCGGTCTATTATTACTGGCTCCGACAAAACTCTCCAGATAGTTTCGAAATTTAACAAAAGCAAGCATTAAGTTATGCATGGATCAGTCTATTACTTTTCATAGGTCCCATACACACCCTCTTCCAAATATCAATTTGAAGGGCATAAATCTTACATATACGTTGGTATTGTAATCACAATAAAATCTTAAATTGATGTTCGAAATTATACAAGGTTCAGTCCATTATAATTTCTAGCTCCGATAAAACTCCCCAGAAAATATTTTTTCGAACCCATAAATTTCACATAAATTTTTTAGTTTTACAAAAAAGTACTGCGGACTTAAGAATATAAGAATAAGTCAGAAAAGCAAATTATGCGAGGGTAGTTCATAAATTTTTCGTAATTGTGGTGTAGGGCATTACATAGTGGGGCTTAACTGACTTTAAGATTTTTTCTTATTTCTCTTGAAAATAAAATATTATATTATTGGCTCTTAAACCCGTCTATCTAATTGGTCCTATAAATGTTCATTGCGTTAATGACGGTAGATTGAGGAAGTGAGAGACGTGTTAAAAAAAGATCCATAATCGATTAATTTCCGTGTATGCTTAAGATCATTTGTCCTGCTTGAAGAAATAATCGAATTTAATGTCAAGTTTTTGATCACTTTTGTGCAAAATATTCAAATAAATTTCTTTATTCATTACCTCTTCAATAAACACTAGTTGCCCAACCCAAGCCATCGACATACATCCCCACATAAAGACACCATGTTTAACAATCAACTGGATGTGTTTTTCCTGCAAAGCTTCCCTCTTCTCTATTCAATCAAAACACGTTCGTCTGATTTATATATGAATAAGAGGTGAACACCTTTGTCACTGTTTTTCTTTAAAATTACGGCAATTTTGGACGATGACGATGACCATGACGTTTTAAGCTGTTATAAATTATATTTACTATTTCCCTATTCTCCCGTACATATAGCGCTGGTAGCCGTCCACTTCTTATGTGATACTCAGAGTTTGGATCGTCTTCTTTAAAAATTTTATAGTTCTAGCAATAATTATACGTGGTTGGTTTACCGTCGTTTCATTTTGTTGATACGCGTCTTAGAAAATTATTTCTTCAATTTGCGTTTCTTTCCATTTTTCAGTCATTTTTAATATAAATGGCGTTAGTTAAGATTAATCAGTCATTATTAAATTTTGACTAATTAATCTTAAAGTTACCATATCACACGAATTTAGACAAAAGAGTTGAAACAAGCGAAATATCTTAGTTTCTTTAATATTTTAAAATAAATTAAAATGCAGTGATGGTGACTTTTGCCCACATCAAATATGAACTTCAAATAATAAATTTCTATTTTCTTAATTAAAAGTTAATTAAATAAAAATTATTTTAACTAAAAAACTGTTTAAATCAACCATAAAATATGGCAGAATTCAAATATATTTTAATGTCTTTTGTTTTGTGAGTGCTGAGGCCCATTAAACTTACATAAAGACAAATGACGGTGACTTTTGTTCATCTGTGTATGCATATGTAAGTGTGAGATTATACATGTATTTATAAGGAGATATTGACAATTGAAATAATACAAATTCTATTTAGGCTTCTTAAAAAATATTTTTAATTAATAAAAAGATTCTTAAATAAAATTCCTTTTTCTGGGAATTTTACAAACGATTGAGAAATCGTAAATATTTGCTTATGAAAAATTCTTAAAAATAACATATTTTCCATTTTAAATAGAATTTTGTATTTCTATCAACTTTAGGCTCTCAAAAAGAAAGAAGTCCTTTTTTCGGTGACTTTACATTTTTGACATTATTTTTGGATTTCAAATATTCATTTCAAATGTGTATGTATAAGAAAATGTTCAAATATTTTAGTTGTTTTACAAAATATTAATTATGTTTGCCTTTTTGTATTTTGGGTTTAATGAGGGTAATTAAAAATGTATTTTTATGTAAAAATTTAATTACTACTTTTTTGCATGTGATGAAAAGATATCACTTTTTGGATTTATAGAAAATGTATAGTAAATAACAAATTATGATGAATTTTATAAATCAATATTGCACTTCACAATGTATACAAACAAAGCACATTCATTCATGTTACTATTAATTTGTTGAATAAACTTTTAATTAAATACACGTAACCACTAATGATGAAGTTTGAAACTTCTTCGAAAATCCTTTTTTTCTGTCAATTTGCTGGATTAAAATCTTTTGGACACCTTATTTTTGTGCTCTTCAAGACCCTAATATATCTTCACTAACCTTAGCTCTGGACAGTTTAGGATTTGCCTCATTTGGTAAAAATACCATATTAGTAAATACCATATTATTGTACCATTCAAGGGCTTGTACAGCATGTCAAGTCAGGTCAAAAATAAAAAGACACATTATGAAATATGGAAGCATTCCTTGTATTTGTTTCGGCACTAAAAAAGGCCGCTGTAAGAAAGGACTGACTTATTTTGACGCAACTGCATATTGACTGTTTTACCAGGAAATTTTTGGAAATTTTTAACTGCTTTTGGGTCCTAAACTCTTCTTCAACATTCCCTAGAGTCTCAGCAACATTAAATTTTTGATAAGGAAGTTGGGAAAATCTGCTGGAACATACGTTTCGTCATCCATTATGCAGCAAGAATATTTTTAAGAAAACTTCACTACAATTTCCGTGCTCTGTTTTTGGTCTTTAAATTTTTAGCAGCGTTCATGTGAGGAACTTTTTGAGCATTGTATATCATTAAAATTGCATTAGCTTTAATTTGGCGTAACAAACAGTCCGAGCACTGAGATAAACGGGCTGGTTTCCTATCAGATGTGTTGGGAGCTCTTGTAAACTTTTTTGTTTGGCTTTAGAACCATTTTTTCTACCTAAACCAGGTTTTCTATCAACAGACAAACTTTTTTTAGTTACATTGGAAACAGTTTGACGGCAGACCTATGAATGCTGGATCAAACATTAAACATAATAACTGACATGTTTTACAAAGGTAAATAAATCAAATAATACTTGGATAAAGTTTTAAAGAAAATGTGTGTTAATAATTTTTCGTTCTCACTCCTTAATATTAATATTTTTCTTTTGTTTTAATTTTATAAGAAATCTGGTGCATATTTTTGAAAAATATTAGATAATATTTTAAACACACTTAAATTTAAGAGTTACAGCATTATTTCCAAAACAAAGATTTGGACACACTGTGGACACAATATTTATATTTTGGTGGACTCGTATATACATTATTATTTGCTTTTTATAAAGGAAGCCCTTTTAGTACCAAAGAACAGTTGCAACCATGTGCTTCTTGTAAAGAGCTCTATATTACACCTCGTTGTATGAGTAATATTGATATTAAATAAATATTAATCATACGTAACGTAATATTTATAATTCTTTTTTTTATTTTTTCATAATTTAAACATTTCTTTGGAGCATAAATTCATTCACTGAACTGTAAATTACCCGCATTTTCTCATAGAAGTTCACTATTCCTTTTCACAATTAATGTTTACAAAACCCATTTACATAACCTCTAAAAAATACATGTTTTTTTTCTTTATTATTATGAAAACAATTTCATGTATACAAACAATAAAATATTTCTTTTATAAAACAAAAAAACTTTTCACCAAAAAACAACATAAATTATTTTAAACACAAAAAATTTAAAATGTAAAACATAACAAAACATCATGTGAACCAGTGTTACCAACTAACTTAGGGTTTTTGTTTTTCACATTGGAATCCTTTTAACACTTCTAAAGGATTGTGGTCTACCACAATAATGTTTTTGTTTTGTTTCTTTTATTTTTTAGTTTTAACAATAAAATAAATTCTTTTGAACAAAAGAAACATTTAACATCGATCTAAATTTTGGGGGCCGTGAAAATTGAATTGAAAATTGATTTAATTTTTTTTGTTTTTAATAAAATAAATGAAAATAGATATAATTTAAATTAACAAGTAAGAATGCTGTATTCAGCTAAGCCGATTATACAATAACCTCCACCACAAATTCGTGTGAAGTAAATACGTTATGTTTCGTACAAACACACTCACACATACACTCAGAAACGAATACAACATAAAGTTTTTTCTTAAATTATTTATATTTCTTTTCCTACTGAACCGATTTAATCATTTTTGGAATGGTAATGAAGCACATACAGCTGCGGTCAAAATAATAGTACCACGTTTATACGTCTGCTTTAATAAGTCATAAAAGCCATTTGAATAAAAAGTTGTTCCCATATTATGGTTCAATGGCAAGTTATCGATTTGATTTACATCGCCAGATATGGAAGGCCATTTCATTACAGTGACTCCATGATTCTGAAACCAAATTTTAGCTATTTTTCTGTTATGTTTTTGGGCGTTGTCCAAACCAAGTAAATTTTAGTAAAATCTTATCTATTTGAGACATGCGGAGCAGTTAAGAGGGAAATCTTTCATGGCCTATGGACGTGCAAATTATATTCCTTAAGTCTTTTGAAACAGTTTAAATACTTATTAATAGATTTAATTTTTTTTAATCTCTGCAGCTGAGATAAATGTTGCCTTCTTTATTTAACGTAATATGCGATGAACCATTCATTAAAGGTGTCGCCGCAGTTTTTCGTCCACGACTTCCTACTTTTAATTTGTTGGTTATGTTATATACACTCTTTTACATTCAATTTTATAAAAATTTTTGGACCTTTTAGGCTTTTTTCCAAGTACAATAGAAATGGTGCTATTATTTTGACAGGTCTCAATCTGACATTTTGTCTTCATGATTAAAATTCATTCATTTACTTAGAGAATATAATGGGATAATGGATAAATTTGAATAAAATATTTATGAACATAAAGACAAATCAGCAAGGAAAATATGACATGTAAGTGGTGCTATTATTTTGACCACAACTGTACAGCTTAATATTATAGGCAAAATTTTATTATAATTTGTCGACTTATAATTGAATAAACTTTTATAAATAAACTTTTAATTAAATACATGTAACCACTAATGATGAATGAGTTTGAAACTTTTTCGAAAATCCTTTGTAGTGATTTCTGTCAATTTGCTCGAAAAGTTATTTCATCTTTGATTAAAATCTTTTGGGCACCTTATTTTTATGCTCTTCAATTCTCTTTTAACAAGACCCCCAATATATCTCCACAAACTTCAGCTCTGGACAGTTTTAGGAATTCATTCATTTACTTAGAGAATATAATTGGAAAATGTCATATGTGACTAGTGCTATTATTTTGACCACAACTGTATAACTTAATATTATGGCAACATTTTATAACAATTTATAATTGTAGATTTGTATTAAAAAATAAAAATCGGCCTCAAATATCGGTCTATATACAGAAAGACAGACAAACATACGGACATCAGAATTTGATTTTATGCAAGAATATATATTCTTCATGGGGTCTGAGATTATTCCTTTTTAGCGTTACACACATAATGACAATGTTAATTATATAAATAATGATGACTACAACAACAAAAACAGTTATCTTAAATAAGAGAAAATAAAATAAAAAATCAATGTTGTTGATCTCATTACAGTACTTTTTTGTTATAAAAAAAGTGTGAGAGTATTGTGGGAGAGTTGCGACAAGAGAAACAAATAAAAACAAAGATAATTATTTTTACTGTTTTTTTTGTTTACACACAAACAAAAGAGTGCAAAAGAAAACTTCAAAAAATATTAGAAGAAAAATAGAATGACAAACAAATTAAATACACAATTATGACATAACAATAACAGAATGAAATCGAAATCTCTTAAAGATATGTAAAGTTAGGTCAATAACAGGCTATTGTTACCCTACAGAGGGTAAATAAAAGAAACTATTAACCATAAAGATAAAACATAAAAAAGGTAAAGAAACAAATAATGAAATAAAATATATTAGTGACACTAAAAACTAATTTCTCAAACTAAAAAAAGGAGAAATACACCCTCGAAAGCTGATTGAGATCTCTTTAGTTTTGTCAGGATATCATACATAATTTTATAACTTTTCAACTAATCGATTTCACTAAAATCGTGATAAATTTCAAGGTGTGGAAATTGATTTTTGAAAATTTATTATTTAACATTTGAACCGTTTCAAATATTTAACGAAAATTTATGAAAAATATCTAAATTTGTCTCGAGGTAGCCTAGATTTAGTTGCATTGTAAGCCAAACTTAAAACGTTTGAACACGTAAAAACTTCACAATTTGTTAAGAAAAACTAAGTAAAATGTTAATTTGAAGTCAAAAAATTTTGAAAAACTTAAAATAACGAAATGTTTGTTGTTTTTTTAAAACTTGTATAAAATTGTAATGCATAACGATATTTATTTGAAATTTCTATATTAAGATGCATATGCACCTGTTACATGAATCATGGACTTAAAAATAGTATCGCTTTTAAAAGCGGAAATGCCCAAAATCCCAAAATGTATAAATCATGTTTAAAAAGATCAGTTGTAACCATATACTTCTTGTAAAAAAGATAATAAGATAAGTAGTTTGTCATATTACACCACGTTGTATGAGTAATATTGATATTAAATAAATATTAATCATACGTAATGTAGTATTTTGTAATGAATTTTTTGTTTTCTTTTTATAATTTAAACATTTCTTTGTAACATAAATTCATTCACTGAACTATAAATTGCCTCCATTTTCTCATAGAAGTACACGATTCCATTTCACAATTAATATTTACATAACCTCTAAAAAAATACATGTTTTTTGAATTCTCGAAATGTTTAAAGATTTGAAATTTTTCACTGAAAATATCTACCCTGTCATTACATAGACCTTCCGGTAGAAAATTCTTTTTGGATTTTTACCTTTCATATGAAGCTATATATTAAGGATAATTTAAAAATGCTTCCAGCTTTGCGATTTAAAAACTTAAAAAATATTATTTCTAAATTCACCAACTTTGGATGGGGCTTGGTTCTTCCCAAGATCATTTAGATTAAATTTAAAAGCATTTTCGCTTATATAAAGTTCAAAAGGAAAGAGATTTATCAGAGAATAATTTTGAATACTTATAGAAAATCTGGTAAATATTTTAAATGATTATGGGACCTTTATTAAGCCCGCTAATTGAAAAAGACACAAAAGCAAGATAAACAAGTAAAAATGTTATAGACGTTCAAGCCCGACTATCTAATACTCTACACCACATAGTTAATTGTAAACGAAAAATTATTAACCGCCCTCGTATAATTACAATACCCACGTAAATGTGCGAATTATGAGTTTTAAGTTATGTTCGGTAGGGTGGTTGTATGGGACCTATGAGAAATAATGGACTGATACTCTTATAATTTGGCACATCGTTTAAGGATATAATAAGACTTATTTTCACATAATTCAGATAAAATCGTTTTATATTATGAACTAAAAACCCCATTTCGGGTGGGGTGACATTCGTATGGGTCCTCTATGAAATAAAGGACCGATAAGATATGATGGTGTAGGGTATAAAATTGGATTAAATTTTTTTCAATTTCAATATCTCTGAAACTATAAGGGATAATCTACACACTGATATTTTTAAAGAGATATTTTTTAGAGTGGACTATATTAAAATTCTTGTTTTTTTCAAATCATATTGGAAATCGTACTTCCTTCCCCAAAAACAGTTTTGCCTCAATCATGTTATATTCTATTGAGATAAATTAAACAGTTCAAAAGATACAAAATTATTTAAAAAATCGTATGAAACAACTGTACGTATGAGTGATATTTCGAAGTAATTTTAATATTAATTATACGCCACTGGCTAAAAAATAACATTACAAAAATTATAAAAGATTTGAAAATTCATCTGCTATAAAGCAATATTAAATAGATTAAAATTTTGAACGTAATAAGAAGACATCAGGATCTTTTCTTTTTTGATGCCATAGAGACTATAAAATTCTACAGTAAAATGTCCAATTTAATTGAACGGTGTTCATCCATGCTATAAGGAATTCACTCTCTATCAATATATAGAGCACAGTTCACGAAGAAAATGTGAATGAACGGGAGCCGCCTCACTTCAACCCAGAGTTGAATAATTTGTGCCATAAAATTATTTAAAAGGTTCCAGGTTCTTTATTACTAAACCGATTTTAAAGATTTTTTTATGAGTGAATTCTGATGAAGATCTACAATAAACCTTTACGTATAGGAAGATTATCTTTTAGAGTTTATGAGATGTTTGGTTTAAAAATTAAATTTGAATTTTTGGTGAAATTTTTATAATACAAAATTTTTCATTGAATGAAAAAAAATTAATTTTAAGTTTCGAAAATTTCGATTTTTCGCCAAAATATAGTTACACTCTTTTTGAATTATTAAGCCATATTGCTTAAGGAACCTATACCGTATTTGTATTCTCCTGAAAGAATACTTCAACCGTCTTGTGAGTTATCAACCTTGTCTAACACTGCTTGGAACTATCAAGGCTTTATAAAAATAAGCAATTAATATTTCATGCCGATTTGTTGTCAGAATGATTGACTTAAAAATGAATATGAATTAAAACAAAAAAATTAACTTGATTCCTCCAAAAAGGGAATTAATTGAAGAAATTGACATTTGATTGGGAACCTGATTTGGGTAGCAAAAGGATAAAAAAACAAGCCGGTTTGCTTATATAGTTGACCATTCAAACAGTAACAGAAGAACTTGTATGTTAATAGAAAACCTGGTACAGGTAGATGGAATACTCCACATGATCTTTCTAAGGCCAACAAAATAGAAAGTATTTTCAAAAGAGCTCTCAACACATCCGGAGTATATTTAGGGTATTTATATATATCATACGAGGTTAAAAAAGTTCTGTCAGGGACGCTGCTAAAAATTTTGAGATCAAAATCGGAGCTCGGAAAATGAAGTCAAGTTTTGTAAAAAATTCATGCTGGATCATGGATGATGAAACGATATTCTGGCAGATTTTTGCAACATTCTGGTCAAAAATTTCATATTGCTAATATTCGGGGGAATATTGAAGACACCACCATTAACCTTTGGAACAAAGTCATTCTAATATCTAAGAGTTAGAACATTCAATTTCAGATTAGATCCTAATATATGAAGTATATCTTAGTAACGGTCCTAATTTATATTTACAAATTTCCTTAAGCCCGATTTTATAAAGCTTTGGAGTCCAACAAATAGAATAACAAATCTATAATATTCAATTACACTCTGTAGTGGGTGAACAGGAGAGAGAGTGAGCGAGAAAATTTTATGAAATAAAAGCAACAACACAAAAAACAGTGGTGAAGTCAAGTAAGGAGTTGAAATTCCTTTGGGGAATTTATACAATGTACGGTGTTTTTCTTCTTCTTATTTCTTTGTTGATATTACTAAAATATTTGTAGTTGTTGTTACTGTTACTGTTATTGTTCAATGTTATGCTTGTTGTTTATTGTCGTTGTTGTTGTTCATTTTAACAAGTGTACATAGTTTCATTGTTGTCGTTGTCGTATTGGTCTTTTTTGTTTTTTTTTCGCTTGCTTCTTTTTCCATGGAAATGAAAGGACACAAGAACAACAACACACACAGACAAACAAAAACAAACTATTATGGGAAATGTTATAATAGAAACAACAACATGTTGTTGATTCCATCATAAAGTGTTATGTAAAATAACAAATTTTTTCTTCAATCTTTGAAAGAGATTTTAATTGATTAAAATACATTTGGAGAAGTTTTGATTCTTTTAGGTTTTTGGATTTGATTTAATTAAAATTGTTTTTTTTTTTGCTTAAGATGTACATACCTTGTGTGATAAATAATATATTAAATGAAGACAATGTAACTACGGAGTTGGACATACTGATTCCATATTAAGATTAAACAAAACTATAAAAATTAATTATTTTCTTTTTTTTTAACAAAACTTTTTTTGTTTAAGAGATTTTTAAATTGATTGATTCTTAGTGAACTTTATTTTGTTGTTATTTTAATTATTTTCCTATTTCACTTTCAAATCCATTAAGAAAAGAAAGGAGAAAAAATTGCATGTTGTTGCACACTGTAAATTTTTTATATAACTTTCTTTTAAAAAGGAGAAGCACTCGGAAAAAAGGCAAAAAAACTAAGATTTAACTAATGAAAATCATACACAACCGTAATTTTGCTTAAATTAGTCGAGTTGTTTTTTTTTCAAAATTCAGAATTTTTAAAATTTCATTTTATTTTTCCTAAAATTTATCGTTTAAAATTTTATTCACTTTTTTTCACACAAAAATTTTGTATAGAAAAAGGAATTTGCTGTCATTAGATTTAATTTTTTCTTTTTTTTAGAGAACAACCGTTATGTTTGACAATTTGCACTCGACTAAACTTTCATTTACAGTTATATTATTTTATTTTGTTTGGTTAGAAATTCACCTCAATATTTATTTCTCTCTCTCTCAAATGTGTCTTTGTGTGGTGTAATGGTGGGAAATAATTTCAAATATATTTTCTTGTCATATTTATCATTTCTGTTATTTTCTATTGACATTCATAACATTGTGTTTTGTATATAAACAAAATAGAAAAATAAATATTGCAAATATTTAAAGCACATTGTTTATGCTTTTATTCACCCACACTCTCTCTCTTTTCGAGAGAGAGAGAAAGTTTAAGAAACTTAATGCCTGATTTTTTTGTTTTTCTTTTTATTCCTTTTTCTTTGTTTTTTTTTTTTCTTTTGTGATTTGTGCCAGGAAGAGAGAAGGATGTTGAAATGTGACTTAAACGGAAATACAAGAAATTTATTTAGATCCAACAAAACGTTTCTTTTAAAATAAATTTAAATGTTTTTCCTTCTTTTACAAAATAAAATAAAACGAAAGTGTTAGAATATTCAGGAGCAAAATGTTTTAAATAAATTTCCGTTTATTTGTCGTTGGAAAATTTAAATAACTGAAAATGCTATATACGGCTATGACGAAACTTTAATAACCTCCACACGATCAAGTGAGAAATAACTGCAGTGATCTATTAAACATTTCGCTTGTAAGAGGTTGCAACTCCCAAGTGTCCTATTCCAAAAATTGTCTATAATATATTTCGGCTATTGATTCATTTATGCATCAAATTTCATTAAATTTCCTATAATAATTTCAGAGATATTCGTTTATAAGGTGGATACCATCTTCAGTGCCCTTTACAAAATCTTTATAGTCTTTGGTGTCAAATTTCAAAAAATGAGCTTTAAAATCTTATGCGATAATAAAAGTTTGGTTTGTAGGGGGATACTACTCCCACTGGCCCTATCCTCAAACTTTCAAGTCTACAATATGTATTGACAGGCATAAAATTTTTAGTTAAACTTTTAAATTTGCAGTGAAAATTTTTAAGTTTTCAGTAAACAAATTAAAAAAAATCGATTTTTAAAATTTTAAATTTAATGAAAATTTCTAAATTGTAGTGAAACTTTTGAATTTTCATAAAAAATTTTGAATTTTCAGTGAAAATTTATTATTATTATTTTTTTTCTTAATTTTGGTGAAATTGAATTTTTTTTAATAAAAATTTTAGTGAAAAATTCAAATTTTAGTGAAAATTTATATTTTTGTTGAAAGTTTAAATTTTTGGTGAAAGTTTCAATTTTTAGTTAAAATTTCAATATTTTAAGTATAAAATGCAAAAATCGAATATTTAAATTTTCAAAAATTACAAAAAAACAAAAACATTTATTGAAACATAAGTGAGATACACGATCAGATCATTTAAAGTCCCAATAACGTTAGTAACAATAAAAGCAAGAAGGAATGAAATTACTGGCATGAAAAATCTTGGACTGACCCTCGTAGAATCTTATTCAATAAAACTTTTAACTCAAGTATTATTTGATTAATTATGTTTTATGTCAAAAAAGTGCATACTAAAATTATTAAACATTTTTTTAAAGCCATCTTGATCCTACAAAAAATTGGCCAAGTATTCAGAGGTCTGCCGTCAATCTATTTCCAATATTATTAAACGGTCCCGGGAGAACTTGTCCGTTAATAGAAAACGTGGTTCAGGTAAAAGAAAAGACCAAAAAATTCAAAGTGTTTCCGAAACTCGGACTATTTGGTTTTAATTTATTCTAAAACAAAAAAAAACAAGCGTTGCTCAATAAGTTCCTGACAGGAACGCTGCTGAAAATTGAGAGGCAAAAACCAAATAGAGAAATTCAATTTTTTATTCTTACTGCATAATGGATGATGAAATGTGACTTTTCGCCACTTCCTGGTCAGCAATTTTATGTTGCCGATGCTCGAGTGAATGTTGAAGAATGTTTAGAATCCAAGAACAGTCAAAATTTCTCAAAAAGTTCTTGGTATGAATATATGTAGTTGCGACAAAAATTTTACATCAAGAAATGTTTAAAGTCTGCTTTCATTCACAAGACTTCATAATGTGTCCACTTATTTTTGGCATCCTGTCACTATGGTAAACAAGCTCTTGAGTGGTCTTTTTACTAAGAGATGCCAATCCCGGAGCTAAGGACAGTGAAAGGAAATCATCTGTGCCACACTTTATTGGCATATCTCAAAAATTGCGACCTGTAAAGTGTTCCCAACAATATCTCAACACCCAGCCAAAGAAAGTTATTCTAAGCCGATTTTATTTCGCCCTTAATTAAGCTGCTATTCATTTAATTCGGATAAAATTAGTCTCTCAGTGCAACACTTTTTGATTTTTTAGAGGTTTGTTTCCCACTCCCCTTAATGATTGCAATAAAAAACATTAGAACTTTCAAATAATAATCCAGATAATATCGTACTCATTAAGTGACATTACAAGCATCTGAAGTTAATAACTAAAAGCCAATTAATTTGTTATTGCAAATAGTTTCATTGAAGAAAATATAAATTCTTATTGGATGCAATAGAACCAAAAATAATAAATTTTTGAAAAAAAGCTTAAATTTATGATTTGGTTATTGATTAGTACATCGAAAACTATGAGAAAGTATCGTGACTAAATCCAGTTTCATTTCAAAGAAATTTAAATTCACTAGTTTTCTTCATTATTAATAAATTTAAACTTTAACTATTTTATTTTATTTAATTATTTTATTATTCTAAATATAATTTTTATAATGAATTACAAATTGTTAATATACAAAGTATAATAAATAAAATTTGGAATATATATTGAGACGATCTTGTATCTTATCTCATTTGATAAAATTTGTTTCTTTCATTTACTTAAAAGATTGAAATAAAAAATTAATTTAAAAATGTTTTATGCATTTCGCGTATATTTATGAATAAATTATTTTTATAATTAAAATTATAGTTTTTTCTAGTAATAATACATTAAAGTAAGTTGGGTTTTGTCGTTAGTGCAAATTTAAAACAAAATTAAATATGTTTACAACATTTCAATAAATGCGATACATTTTTTTTGTTTTGAAATTTATTTCACTAATTTTGTTTTTGTTAACGCCTTTTATTAACACGTTCAATATATTTAGTTTTATTTAATGCACGTTTAGCTGCATTTGGATCCATCATACGTTTCCAATCGGTTTGGCCAACAACAAAGCCAACAGCACGCATTTTTTCCTGTTCACGTTTCTCCTCAATATCAGCCCAGCGGACCTGTGATCAAAAAATTAGATCATAATGAATACATTTTAATTTAAGGAGTGTAGTCGACAAATTCTTAAAATGCGATTTTCATTTGATATTTTAATCCTTTGCAAAACATGTCCGTAATTATGTATCAATCAAACAACTATATTGTTAATCTGATTCGAATGAGTGACCAGAGAAAAAGGCGTACTAAAATTAATAAATACTTTCAACAAAACTAAACTTGGTCCTACAAAACAATGGACAAGCATTCAATAAAACAGTACCGGGAGAAGTTGTCCCTTGATAGAAAATTTGGTTCAGATAGAAGTAATGGTCCACATGTTTCCACATGTTAAGACTTCATAATGCATTCACTTATTTTTTGGCATGACTTGGCATCCTTTCACTATGAGTGTTGGAGACAATAATGTGGCAATTGTACCAAGAGAGGCAAATCCTCCAAACTGCCTGGATCTAAGACCAGTGGGAGATATTGGGCTCTTGTTAAAAGAGAATTGAGAAGCACAAAAATGGTGACCAGAAGTGTGGTAGATAAACTACCTGTTCGGACAAAGTGACAGAAAGCATTATAAATTTCATCACTAACGATTAAAAGTATACAGATATTTTTTGTAAATTGTAATAACAATTTCAATAAAAAAAATAATAAAATTGTAAGTTTAGTGGTGTAATTATTATTAACAGATATGTATGTTAAGCATTTTTCGATCTCACTCTTTAATATGCTAAAGAAGAGAATTTAGTATGAGAAAATAAAGAAAACTTACTCTCTTTTTGCCTTTAGTGCTAGTGGACGGTTGCCATTCATCCATTTGTAAATATTCTTCCATGGTGGGTTTACGTTTTGTCGCCAATTTACTAGTACCATCCAAACGGGCTATATTTGAATAAATTTCAATTAATTTCAAGTTTAAAATAATTTTTAACAAATTTCATATAAAACATTTTGGAACTTACCAAGATTTTCGGTGGTAGTATCTGTTTCCCATTTGCTTTTTAAGAATCCACACTGTTTTATAAAAATTATTGAAATATCAAATTTTTTTTAAAAAGGAAACATTATTTTTTAGGTGTTAAACTTACAATCTAAACCCAACACTTATTACAAAAAAATCTTAAACTTTTCAAGTTTAAGTAAAAAAAAAACAAATAAATTTGACTTCAAATCCCTGATTCGAAGAAATGACTTTACAAATTTCTTAACATTAAAAAAATCTTAAAAAATATTCTTTGAAGTTTTCTTATAAAAATGTATCCAAAATTCGTTTCAGAATTTTATAAAAAAAGTATAAATAAAAATTATTCACTTACATTCGTAGTGGAATCATTACTATCATCTTCTTCATTATCATCAACATTATCGTCATTTTTATTAACACCATCTTCAATGTTGGTTTCATTATTTGTTCTTCATTTGTTGTTGTCATATTACTATCAGCATTATTTTCTGTAACTGTATTATCATCCTGTAACGAAATTATTGTCCAAAAAAAATATTTGAAATTTATTTGTGATTTTAATTAAAATTTTGAGCGAAAATAAATACCTTATTTTCGTAGTTTGTTTTTGTTTTTGTTATTTTTTTAAAGACAATCTCTTATAAAATATATTCTTATAAATAAGTTTTTCTCTTATACTAATTTTCATGATAGATTTTCTTCTGATTACAAAGTTTCAATGTTTTCTACTTATTTCTTTTATAATAAATATTTTTCTATTGCACTTTTTTTGTTTCACATGTATGTGAAGAGAAAATTATTTTAAAATATTTGAGACATTTTGTTTTTGGTTTTATATGTTACTTTTTCCCCTCATACTTGATTATGAAAGGGTGCGTGTAGGAGGGTCATAAGACATAAGGGACATTTATAATTTTTCTCAAAATAATTTTAACATTTTGAAAATCATTTCAATAACTTTAAAATTTGTTGCAGTTTAAGATTTATTTTCTTAAATTACCTTAAACATAATAGAAAATTATTTTATAGATCCAGTTCTTATTAAAATACTTAAACATTTCAGTTTTAAGAGGGGGAAGGGGGGTGTTACTTATCTAATATAGATTACAAGGGTTATTTGATACGATGTTTTCTGATTGGTTAAATCTTAAATATATAAAATATTATATATATTTCAGATTTTTGCACTTTAAACCGATTTTTAGAAGTGTGTCTGTATGGTTCATTTATGAATCGATCGAATTTCCAAAAAAACAAATACAAAAAGTTAAATTCGGTCAAGACAGAATATTTAATACCCTACACAACATTGTTGGTTTTAAATAGCAGCTAAATAATATTAAAGAACGATCCTCGTATACAATTATTCTTTAATTTATGCTAGAGTGCAGTATATTATTATGATACTAATATTTATGTAGGATTTGTGCTTTTTAAGAGTATTTATTTTTCTAGGATGATTATATATGAGAGGAAATTACGGACCGACCTTCGTAAAATTTCAGACACCGATTTTTGCTTACTCCTCTTCTAATTTGACCAATTTTGATTTCAATGTCTATGTATATGTGGAACTTAACCTCATCAAAGTGATATTTGGATGGGGAGTTGTATGAAATAATGGACCGATCCTCAATAATTCGTCACATCGTTCTAGAATTTCGTTAAAATCACTTTATATTTAGTAATTTTATGATCTAAAATGTTCGAGAGGCCCATTTGTATGGGGGCTAGGTGAAATAATGGTCTCATCATCACTAATTCGATATAGTCCTTGAGCCAAGTGATACATACCAAAATTGTGACTTGCATTTTATTCCCTTATATGGACATCCAACGAACTGACAGACATTGTTAAATCGACTTAGAAAGCGAATTTGAGTCGGACGGTGGTAGTAGCTACCTGCACATAACCAATCACCTACGAAGGTGAAGGTTATCACAAAATAAAAAAAAACTAGTATGAATTCTATTTTTGGCTATGCCGTATTGAAAGTTTCAACAACATTAAGATAGATAATTACACTCTACACTATAAAACACATACATTATTCACATACACATTAATAACAACAACATTTTTGAAATACAATGCAAAATTTTATATGTGTGTACATTGAGAGACAACAAAATTTGTAATTTTTGACTATTGTGAATATTAATGAGTTGTATTAAGCCATAAATTATAACTAAATTTTATTTTAATTTGATTACTACTTTTAACAGAATTAACAAAAGCTCTTTGTCTTAATTTCGAGGTTGTCTTAGATATCGGTCTATAACTTCTTTGTTACTGAAACGAATTTAATAGCTTTAAATAGCAACTTCTTAAGATTGTTTGACAATAACAAAGAATCTGAATTTGAATTATTATAAAATGAGAATGTTGCCACATGACCAAGGCAAAATCGACTCAGATTTTGATATAATGTAAAGATATTAGATGATTCCTTCTTGGCGTTACACGTGGAATGATAAACTTAGTAAAAGCTAGATTAGATTATTTTTTCTCCACTGATAGAAATAATAATCTTTACAAAATATCGATTTATTTCTAAAAGGGCGACTTGCAAAGTGTTCACAATGTAACATGGACAGACAGCCAGACGGACGGATATCGTTAAATCTCATCACTATTCCACCCTGCATTGATGTCAGCATTTTTCCAGATCCCTACATTTTCTTCTTTGTTTCAAATATTTTTTATTTTCTATTAGAGCGAAGCACACACGAGCATTCGCTTTGCTATAACCATTTGACAAACTAAAGAAAACGTGATGCTCCTTGGTTTTAAAGGTCCTTCAAATATAACGTTCATGGAATAGTAAAGACATAAACATATTTTATTATGAATATCTGGGAGTTTTTGCAAGGCAATGTGAGTAATCCGTAAACATTTATTATTTTGTAAAAAAAATCCAACAACATATTTCAAAAATCCCTCTTTTTGGCGAACAATAAAATGTCCTGCATATTTTCTCTCTGAATGAAATTTTCGTTAAAATTCCGCTCAAAAAAGGGAAAATTTTCTTCAATGAAATCGATTTAATATTCTTGAATAGATTTATGAAAACATTAATATTTTAAAGCTTTTATTAAGTTATAATTAAAACTATCACAAATTGTGAATAGCAATGATCACAAAAATTCTCATGATATATTTTTGGAGCTTAAATATAGTTTTCATATATACTGTTTGTATCTTATTTCAATTTTTGACAATTCATGTTACTTATAAATGTTTTAAAACCTCAGTTTTTTTTAGATTTGGGTATTGCAAAGATGATATCACAGGAATAACAGCAACATAAATTAAGTGTAAATGATGCTTTCTAGGGTCTTTTAATACGATCAGAACCTTAAGCTTTTTAAGCTATTTGTTATTTCATAAAAATATTTTACAGACTTTTTATATTTACATCATTTGGGTCTTAAAAAAAGGGGTTCAAAGATGTAAATATTAAATTTAAGATACATTTTAGATAAACATCAACATAAATTAATGCTTTTACGCTTACATCAGTAGGGCCATTTAATATGATCAGAAAGATACATTTTAGATACACACTCAGATTTATCGAGATGTTTGTGGGGTCAATTACATAAAGGTGTCGTTATTATATTAAATGGGGCTAAACATATAAGTTTATTTAAGACATGTGAATTTCATTCAATTTGTTACATACATACAAATCGTATATAACAATCGAAATTCACCAAATTTATTATTAATTTCAAATCAAGATTTTTTATAGGGGTCATTAACAATAAAACCATATTTTGTAATAAACGTCTTTTCACTCCATTAGTTAATTATTACATAAAACATAAATTTTGTGATATTTAAAAAATCATAAAATTGAATGTAAAAAATTTATCAAGAATATAAAATTGTAATTGCTTTTGGAAATGGTTAAAAATTAAATAAGTTCCTTATATAATTAAAATTAAATATAGTGTTTGCATAAATATAATAACTATTAAATAAAAATTGTAGTATAATATTTAACATGCTGTAAGAAAAATTATAAAGACAGAAAAAAATAGAATTGAGAATAAATATTTACCATAACCATATCTTCAGCATCTTCCATTTCAACAATATTCTGCAATAAACTAGAAATATCTAATTTAATATAATGATTTGGTGTTGGTTTCCAACTATCAATAATATTTTTTATATCAATTTCACTGCGCTCATGTATATTACGACTCATACAAGTTTCCAAGTCACAAAATAGATCAATTATATAGGGCTAAAGTTTAATTAGTACGGGAGTAAAATATAAAAAATATATTAAGCAAAAAATCGGAAATATATAAGAAAATATTTTGAAAACTCTTGCATATTGTCCTCCTTTAAATAAACTATGCACAGATGTTCAAAAACGATTTTTTTCTTGGAAAATAAGTCGGTAGTTTTTAAATGATTATTGATATCTGAATAAAATTTCACATAGCGTACTATGGTCCCCTATCTAATCAAGGTCTTATTAAAAAAATCCACTTACCCTAATATAGACAACTTTGAGGAGTCATCGTATACTGTCTTGACCAGATAGGAGTCAAAATATCTCACCTTTAATAATGTGAAATTTTATTAAAATATTCTTTATGATTTAAAAACTACAACACTATTCCAAAAGAAAATCGTTCTTGAAACTCGATGCTGTGGAGGAACGAACTGAAAGTAAAAGAAATAACTTACCACAAAACCTGAATCTTTTGAATGACAATAAAATTCATTCAATGAACGTAAAGAATTATTATTACAATCGATAACAATAAAATCATATAAATTATCAGCAACAGTTTTTTTATAAGATTTTATTAAATATTCCATATATTTTTCCTCCATATCTTTATCATATTCATATAATATTTCCTTTTTCGGTATCTAAAATAAACACAAAGTAAAAAATTGTAATTAATTTCTTTTGTTTTATTAAATAAAAAAATGAATAATTTCACTTACTTTTTTACCAGTTTTAGGACATTTTTCTTCATAATCATTTTCGATTAAGAAATAATCATCAATACTTAAGACTCTAAGATTATTACCACCCATTTCTTTTTCTTTCTCTTTAATTAATTTCGCTACATGAGATTTACCACTTCCCGGTGGTCCTCTTAAAATAACACATATTTTTTTGGGTCTCGTTTGTCGACCCGGTTTCATAAGAATCTCATCTATAGAAATTGTGTTATTATTTTCCTCTGTGGGAATGGACATTTGAAGATGTGTTGAGGAAATTTGTGGTAGATTTTCATTGGCTTCTGCGGTCGAGGGAAATATTGAAGAAGGAATGTTCTGTGTATCGAAAGATGAAAATGTACCGCTTGAACTGAGCATAGGTGGGGGTGGTGGAGGAGGAGATTGCGGTTCATCGGGTATACTTTGAATAAAACAACAAAACATTAATATTATCTTTTTTCCATTGAATAAAACAATAAAACCAATTAGTGTGATTTAAGCGTAATATTCCTTTTTTATGTAATAATCACATCAATTAGTTTTTATGTTTTATGAAATAAATGTTTAATTACTTACTCTTCAATATCTGAAATCTCTTCTAAATCATCTTGTTCTTTTTGAGCATCAACTGCTTTATTTTGCTCTTGTAAAGCCTTTAATAACAAAAACAAAAAAATTATCACTAAATAAACAAATTCACACTATTATTTTTTCACTTTCTTTTACCTTTTCTTTTTTAGCAAAGTTATTTGTGGGATTTTCTGACGTTTGCAATTGCATTTCTTGTGACTGTTGCTGCTGCTGTTGTTGTGGTTGTTGATTCTGGTTCTGATTCTGATTCTGATTTTTATTTTTTCTCTTTTTACGCTTTTGAGCAGCAGTTAACCGTGGCTGTGATTGTTGTTGCTGTTGTTGTTGTGGTGCCTTAGAGGCATGATCATAATTAATTATTTTCAAGGGTTTAAAAGCATCGTCACCATTATTATTCATCACAGGTTTATGGCCATAATCAATAACTTTTGGCGTTATTGTTGTTGTGGGTGGCATGGCATTACTATTAGAATAGTCAATTACTTGTACGGGACGATAATAATCACCATAATCAAAATTATCACGATCATCAGGGCTGTTATAATTGTAATTTTCACAGTGTAATCATAAAAATGGTTTTCGATTTTTTTATCTTTTTTCTTTCATAACTTTTCTTTTTATAAATTTTCATTAATGAAAATATTTAAAAAGACACACAAAAAACTTAATTATAAATTGTTTATATGCAATTGTTAACATTTTGCGTACAAATTTTTACTATACGTTCGCAATATGTATGTAATATTTATAAGAACAGATATACTGGGTCTAAAATAAGGGTCATGGTTTAAATAATAAGGCTCATAATTTCGATTCAGACTTCATTCTTGTTTTTTTCTCTTTTATAAAATCAATTAAACTCCAATATTATTTTAAGTTATTTTTAAATAATAAGAGTTTTTGGGAGCTAGACATTATCGATCCTGTATTACTAGAATATTATTTAAATCGCTTAATTTTTTAAAATATAATTTTCAAAATCAAACACACTAAAGATTAAGATTTTTCAGTTAATTTTGCCTCATTATTTACTAAAGTATAATTTCTTTTCCAGAGATTAATAAAACAACGGACCAAAAGGCAAAATATACATCCATTCAGTTAGACATATTACAATGTTTTTTAATGAAACTAAACTTGAACTAAACTAGAACTGAACTAGAACGAAACTAGAACTGAACTAGAATTGAACTAGAACTTAACTAGAACTGAAACCTGAACTAGAACAGAATTATAATTTAACTAGAACTGAACTTAACTAGAACTGAACTAGAATTTAACTAGAACTTAATTAGAACTGAACTAGAACTGAACAAGAACTGAACTAGAACAGAACTAGAATTAAACTAGAACTGAATTATAACTAAATAACTGAATTAACTAAACTAGAACTGAACTTAACTAGAACAGAACTAGAATTGAACTAGAACTGAACTACAACTAAAAAAAGAACTGAATTATAACTAAACTAGATCTGAATTAGAATTAAACTAGAACCGAACTAGAATTGAACTAGAACAGAACTAGAATTAAACTAGAACTGAACTAGAATTGAACTAGAACTGAACTAGAATTGAACTAGAACTGAACTAGAACTGAACTAGAACTAATCTAGAACTTAACTAGAACTGAACTAGAATTGAACTAGAACTGAACTAGAATTGAACTAGAACTAAACTAGAACTGAACTAGAATTGAACTAGAACTAACTAGAACTGAACTAGAATTGAACTAGAACTTAACTAGAACTGAACTTGTCCTGAAATAAAACTAATTATATTCGTCGAATCAAAAAAGTATAATTTAACATATTAGCGCTTTATGTTTACATTTGGGAACCGATATTCATAATTAAATATTTTAATTTTATGGACAAAAATAGTCTAAAGGATTAAGGGGTCAATTTTTTAAAATCATACAGCGTAGTTGTGTTATGATTGCAAAGTCAGTTGTATTATGATTGCATATCTAAAACACACTGATTCACAAAACTTTATTGAGGCGCAGTGCTTATTATTATGTTCAATTGCTGAAAGATAATCATAATTTTTTTCAGGAGATGAGATATATTTTCAAAATAAATAAATAAATGAAGACTTAAATTACTATTATTTTTGTGCGCTCTGATAGAAAAATTTAAATTTCTCAATCATTGCTGCTGTATTTAAGTTATTGCTGAGCAAGTAACAACGTTCAAATTGTCGATCAAGGATTTTTAATCTTTAGACAAATACAAACTTTTTGTCAGATTATATTTGTAGTCGTATGTCTCAACATTTCAACAACAAGACTAAGTTACAATTAGCTCTTTGCGTTTTTATGAAAGAGACAAATCCAAGTCAAACAATAATCATAATAAAATATTTAAAAGCTGACAAAACATTTGTATTTAATCTTAATATTAAAACTCCTTGAAGAATCGAACGTTGTTTTTATTCAATAAATATCTTATTTACATATTTCAATACATAAATATATTATTTTATTTTATATAATAGATGAAGTAAAAGTGATCGTTAATTTCCCTTGAAAATAATTCATAGGTTCTACACCTCGACTATTTCATAAGCTCTATATATGATTACGTCTCTATATATGCAAATAGAGACCATAAATTAATTAAAATTTGTTTTTTTCAGTTCTTATTTTTTAAACGTTTAGATTTTAAAAAGGACTTTTAAATGTAAAAGGTACTAATTTCAATATCAGTTATTTATTAAATCAACAAGGATAATAACTTAAACAATAATAATTGTAATCGTTATGAAGTTCACATTACTTAATATTATGACTTATAATTGAAAAATTCACGAAAGTTCTTTGCTTGAACTTAGAGGTTGAAGCATATATCGGTCAATAAATTTATATATAATGAACCGATTTTTTGCTTTTAAATAGAAAACTGCTCAGGACTATGACAAATACTTAGGCAAAATTTCATTGAGCTCAGTCAATTTTTGTGGATGTGAGAGATTTTTAAAACAGAGAGACAGATATAGTATATCGACTCAGATATTGATTTCATGCAAGAATTCATTATGGGGTCTTAGATGATTCCTTCTAAGCGTTACACATGGAATGACAAAGTTATTATATCCTATTCAAGGTCTCCATTTTAAAAAGTTACTCTTACTATGTTGTTGTAACAGCTTAAAGAAAAGTTTGTTAACTGTTTCTCATTTCCTGTTTTAACTCCATACCAAGTAAGTGTACCATTCCTCTACAAGATGAGTTCATAGATCCTCTGGCTGTTAAACAAATGTCGTGTATCATGTGGTCCTTGACCACATGCTGAACTTAAGTTTTGGACGGCAGAATTAATAGGTATTGAGCTTATTGCTCCATCACGATCTTAGTTGTTTTCTGTTCAATGCTTGCGATGGTGGGCCTCCGTGAACGTCGCTCAAAGCTGCCATAAACAAATTCCGATCAAAATGATCTTACAGTTGTTATATTCAAAGAGCTTTTTTTAACATGTTTTGAGGGAAACTTCAATTGTATTTAATTGAAGTTAGGATGATGCCTTCGATAACATCCAAGCAGGAACTTTTTATTAAGCATTTCATTGTGCTTTCTATGGTTATCTATTTACTGTTCGAGATATTCCATTAAAAACTATATTTGGTAAAAAAACCACAAGTAAATTTTACACAGATTTATATAATGTTCTAATAATATATATCATTCAATTATCCAAGAGACTTTAAGGTTTTCATGTTGGAGTTTGGGTGAAAGTTAGGGTGGGGAAGATGTAATAGTGGGATAAATTTAAATTCATTCGTCTCGATGATCCGTATGTTTTTGCACATTTCATTTATTCGTTGATCTTTTCTAACATGTCTCGGAGGAAACTTCAATTGTATTTTATTGAAGTTAAGATGACACCTCATTATGTTCCTAATGCGGTATTGGTGTAGCGCTTTCTAGTGGTTGTTCATATTTAATTTCGAGATATTTCCATTTCTTAACACAAGTAAATTTTTTACAGATGACAGTTCAATGAGGATTCAAGGTTTTCATGTTTCATTTGGGTCAAATTACACTTAAAGTCGACTCAAAAACTTCACCTGATAATCTAATTGGAGAGTTTCTGATGGCATTCTTTCTGTTTGTATTACTTAATTGATCAAATTTAAATGACCAATAATATAAGTTATTCTCTGTAGTTTTCTAAAAAACAGAAAACGGTCCCAAGACTCATATAAATATTCTTTCTAATTATACGATTTTTAAATTTGTGCATGATTTATTTGTGGTGGCCACAATATCTCTACCAAATATAATTTTATTTGAGGAATATACAATTTAGCAGGTAATTAAATAAGATGTTTATTAGATTATTTGGTATTATATTTCAAAGGACACAATTTAAAAATTCTTTTGAAATAGTGCACTGTAAAATTTGGTGATTATTTAAAGAAATATCCTTCTATATATTGACGATTGGTGCATATTAATGGATTCTAAAAACTTTTTTTTTATAAAATTGGTTTATTCCAATAATTTTGGAACAAAATATAGAATTTTGCACATCACTATTTCGATGAAAATCGGTTAAAGTATTTTCCACATCAAGACTCCAGTTTTTTTTTTGTTAAACTTCCTCACTTCAATTACATTTAAGGAGTGAGATCGAAAAATTCCTTATACACGTTTTTCATTAAAACTTTTACCTAAGATTGTTATTATTATTATTCAAAAGAAAAGTTTAGGACCCAAAAACAGTCAAAATTTTCCAAAAAATTATACTGAAATTATTATTATGTAATATTTACAAAAAAGTCTACTTCCATTCTTAAGACCTCATAATGTGTTAATTTATTTTTGGCCTGACATCCTGTCACTATAGTAAACAAGCCCTTGAGTGGTTGGTATAAGAACAATAATTTGGTATTTGTACCAAGAGAGGCAAATCCTTCAAACTGCCCGGAGCTAAGGCCAGTGAAGAGATGTTGGGCTCTTGTTAAAAGAAATTTGAAGAGCACATAAAACGTGTAAAAATGGGTGGTAGATTTTAAAACGGAGATGGACTAAGTTTTCGCTCAAAGTGACTGAAAGCAAAAGTTAATAAAAGGGTTTTCGAAAAAGGTTCAAAATTTTATCATTAGTGATTAAAACTATAGAAATATCTGAATAAAATTTATTCTAATGATTGTTTTCTGACAGTTATTTCTCACTGCTTTTATGAAAAATATAATGATATCAAAATTTTTATTTAATTCGAGGATATTAAAAATATCCTTCTTTCAATTTTCAAAAAATTTTGGAAGGAAGGTTGGTCTTTGATAACCTCGAACTAAGATAAAATTTTGATATCATTATTCCATTAAATATTTTCATAATAGTGGTGAAAAAAATACAAAATCGGACTTTAAACCGCAATAAAATCGAAGCGGAGATGATATTTTTTCTAAATAGGACAAGGTGATGTCTAAAATTCATTTTTATTCTTTCTAAATGATCTTTGGTGCAAATAGTTTTAATATATGTTTCCTACAATTTATGTAAATATAAAAAATATCAGGAATTTCGTTATTTGTAGCATTTATAAAAAAATATATATAATATAAACAATTAAATGGTTAAACAATACACAGTATATGGATAAAAAGAATAGCCGATGGTTGGTATTTTCGTTATGAATAATTATTTTAAAAATGGGTTATTTAATACTCTATAAGGGCTGTCACAAATAAAACTTTAGTTCCGATATATTTTTTTATTTTCAAATTAAAAGATTTTTCTATCATACACTTTCGGACTAAAGCAGATTAATATTTTAATGGGTTTTCTAACAAAATTACAATATTATAAAATGCAACTTTTGCAACTCAAATTTAGAGGACTCTTATTTCAAACATTAACCCAGGCCTTTAAAAGTTGTCCAAATAAATATCTGCAGGATTTTTACATAATTTTTTAAAGGTAAAAATCATTGCAAATATGTTCAAAACAACTTTATCTGTTTTTATATTAGAAAAAATAAACCCCTTTAAAAGAAAAAACACCAATAATAATATTACGCTTTTGTTTTGTTCTTTAAAGTAGAATGAATAATTCATAACATTTATTCAGTAAAATTCTAATAAACGAAAAATTGTCGTTAATTAATTTAAATTGATTTTCTTCCATTTACTTAAACATTAAGTAAAATAATTTTTAATTATTATTAATAATAATATTTGTGATTATTTATCTTATTCTCAACTGGTTTTATAATATTTAATTAAGACTACTGCAAAATGTAGTCTTTACACGCGTACATCAATCAAATTCGTTAATAAATATATCAGGGATTTCTATGTGATTGAGAGATGAGTGTGTAAAAGAGAAAGAGAGCGTTTTCAAGTACTACATGAGTAATTGATTTTGTTCTTTTTTCTTTCTTTTTAATTGCGACGATTCCTGTTCATCCTTTTTTTGTTATCATTGGAAAATCTAGGTTTACCATTACCGCTATTAAACCCACATTTTTGTGTGTACGTTACGAGAGTTAGAAAAATGTTTTGCAATGAAAAGAGACGAAAAGAAATGGAAAATAAATTCCAAATGTTAACTGGTTTTGTTTTTGATTTTGTTTGATTATAATGCAAGGAAAAATATATATAATATGGACTGTTGGAAATTATTTACCGACTGAACTGAGACATGGAAATTTCGAAGAGGATAATAAAGTCCTAATAAATATTTATTATGGCGTTTTCTTTCGAATATTTTGTTTCTATTTTCTATTCTATAAATATGTATTAAATATTACGTACCAGACGCCTCCAAAAGTAAGTTTATCAAAATATTTTAAAGCTAAGGAGTGAGATCGAAAAAATTTAACACACGTTTTGCATTAAAATTTTTAATCTAAACATTATTTGATTTTTTATCAAGTTTTTATTTTCAACACTCGGACTGTTTGATATGCAGATTTAATGCTAATGGTAGTTTAATAATTTACAAGGCTTTAAACAGTACTGAAAGGAACACAGTTAAAATTTTTAAGGCTAAAAACAGAGCGTGGAAATTAAAGTCAAGTTTTTAAGAAAATATTCTTCGCACATAATGGATGACGAAACGTATGTTCTCGCAGATTTTTTGTTACTTTCTGGTTAAAAATTGTATGTTGCTGATTCTCGAGGCAATATTGAAGCAATTTTTAAGACCAAAAAGCAGTTAGAATTTCAAATACCGAAATTAACATCAAGGAATGTTTAGAGAAAAAGGTTGACTTCCATTAATGACTTCATAATGTGTGCACTTTTTTGGCCTGATTTGTCATCTTATCACTATGGTTAACAAGCCCTTAAGAGGTACAAGCACAATAATGTAATATTTGTACCAAAGGAGACAAATATCACATATTAGCTAGAAGATAAGGCCAGTAGAGAGATATTGAGCTTTTGTTAAGAGAGAATTGAAGGGTTTCCGAAAATGTATAAACTTCAATTGTAGAAAATTAAATTTTAATAATAATTTCAATCAATTAAAAAAATTACAACTGTAATTTTGGTGGTTTTATTTTTATTAAAATATGTGTAATATGAATGTTAACGATTTTTCCGATCTCACTCCTTACTTTATAAAATATTTGCCTAATTTTTAATTTTCTAAAAAACTCAGTAAATTTAATACAAGTTTTTCGATGATTTTCGAAAATTATTCTAAAAAACTAAAAAAATTTCGACCAAAAAGAAAAAGTTCGAAAAAATTTCTATAAAAACGTTAATATTCGAAAATTTTCTATAAAAAGAAAAAGTTTTCAAGAATTTCTTAAAGAAAACAATTTTGAGTATTTCTTATGAAAATAAAAAATAAAACATTTCTGTACAAAAGATTTTGAAAAGAAAACTTAAAAACTACACTTTTTCTTTAAAAAATTAATTTATTTTATTTTGTTTAAAAAGTAAAATTTTCGAAAAAAAATTATAAAAAAACTACTTTAAAAAATTCAATAGGTTGTCTTTGTTCGAAAATTTTCTAAAACAAGAAAATCAAATATTTTTTTATAAAATATAAAGTCTGAATTTTTCTCTAGAAAGAAAAAAATCAAACATTTTCTTTTAAAAAGCAATTTTTTTTTTTGAAAATATTCTAAAAAAAAACATTTCAATGAAAAGATTTTTAAAAATTGTCTTTAAAAATAAAATTTTCGAAAATTTTTTAAAAAAGCTTTTTCGAATATACTGTTCAAAAGAATTTTTTCGAAATATTTTCTTCTTAAAGAAAATTTTCTTTAAAATATAACTTTTTATAAATTTTCACTTTCTCTCACTAAAAATGAATATTTTAAAAAGAAAATTATATCACGAATAGAAAACGCCACTATTTCCTACTCTATTCGAACATCTAGAAAGGGGACAATAAAGGCAAAGATCAATATTATATGTTTCTAAATAAATTATTTCTGAATGTGGCAAACACAACTAAAATAACATTAGAACATTGAAAAGGATATAAAAGGATCATATATTAAAAAATTAAATGTATATTAAAAAATTCTGTCTCTTGTTCCACAGCAGGTAAATAAAGTGATTAACCCAGTTTATAATTGGAGATATTAATTTCTATAACTTGAAAGGGGTTATGCATTATGTTGATTACAATTGTAGAAAAAAGTTAATCATTTATTTCATATTTATAATAAAATATATAAAACTGGATCATTACTTATAATAAATAGCCTTCGCCAATTAAACTGATATATAGGAAAAAATGTATGACGACATTATTTAAAGACGGACAGACTGATATCAATTGACGGAAATCGCAAGTGGCGAAGAATGTAATTAAATGTATTAATCTCGCTAGAAAAAAATGTGTTATAACATGTTGAATTTAATTAAACTTACCCTTTAATCCATGAATCCGTTCCATCATTATCTTGCAAACCACCAACTTTGGGAACATCATTTCGTCTAAAGGGATTGTTAATATTATGTCCCGGTGTACCACTGCCTCCCGAATTTGAACCATCATTAATGGAATTGTTTCTATTTTTTGAATCATCGCGCCTGTTATTAGAACCATCACGTCTATTCTTGGAACCATCTCTTCTGTTGTTGGAACCATCTCTTCTATTGTTGGAACTATCTCTTCTGATGTTGGAATCGTCTCGTCTGTTGTTAGAGCCATCACGTCTATTGTTGGAACCATCGCGTCTATTATTGGAACCATCACGTCTATCATTAGAACCATCCCTGCCTCTATTGCGTCTATTACCATCGCGACCACGACCAAAATTACCACCAGGACTATCATTACGACCCGGACTATTATTAGGTCCGAAATTACGTCCGGGACCATCATTGGAGCCAAAGTTGCGACCGGATCCATCATTGGGACCAAAGTTTCGTCCAGGTCCATCATTGGGACCAAAGTTACGTCCGGGACCATCGCTGCGACCAAAATTACGTCCTGATCCATCATTTGGTCCAAAGTTGGGACCATTGCGCCCAAAATTACGGCCAGGACCATTATTTGGTCCAAAATTGGGACCAAAGTTATTACCTCCACGATTGTTGGGACCGAAATTGTTATTAGGACCCCAATTATTGGGACCATTTGGACCCCAGTTGTTATTATTCGGCCCGTTGGGACCCCAGTTGTTGTTATTAGGTCCATTAGGACCCCAATTGTTATTATTTGGACCATTGGGACCCCAGTTATTGTTGGGACCATTAGGTCCCCAATTATTTCGTCCATTAGGACCCCAGTTATTATTTTGACCATTAGGACCCCAGTTATTATTTGGACCATTAGGACCCCAGTTGTTATTTGGACCATTAGGACCCCAGTTGTTGTTAGGTCCATTTGGGCCCCAATTGCTGTTGGGACCATTAGGACCAAAATTATTTGGACCATTAGGACCAAAATTATTTGGACCATTAGGACCAAAATTATTTGGACCGTTAGGACCAAAATTATTAGGACCATTAGGACCAAAATTATTCGGACCATTAGGACCAAAATTATTAGGACCATTAGGACCAAAATTATTTGGACCATTAGGACCAAAATTATTTGGACCATTAGGACCAAAATTATTTGGACCATTAGGACCGTAGTTATTAGTCGGACCATTAGGTCCGAAATTATTATTGGAGCCAAAATTATTATCAGGACCCATATTATTTTGCATACTTTCTCTATTGCCTCTCATGCCACCACCACTATTACCGCTGAAATTCGAATTAATATCATCACCAGTCTCCGAATGTCCTCGAAAACTATCTCTTGAATTTGCATTCTCATTTTCTGTATTCATATCTTCAGCACCATCTCCTTTACTACGTTTTTGCCATTCAGAAAACGACATTTGACGACAATCAATATCTTGCATTTGATTTGCTTCTCCACCCTTTGCTGTGGCAACAGCCTCCGAAATCTTTTTCAAAAAGTCCGGATCATTTAATGATTTTGCCAACTCCGGTATAGCATTTGATGTTGATGACTGACCGACTGTTGTTACAGATTCGCTTAAATCATTCATATCAGGTTTATCAACTTTTATATCAAACAATGATGGAATTTTCTTTGTTGTATTTTCTTTTGCTGCTGGATTTTTGCCTAATTTATTTTGTTCTGTTGGTTTCTTGGATTCCAATGATTTGTTCTCAACATCTTTTGAGGCAGATGCAGATGGATTTGAAGTTGAATCTTCGGCTAAATCTAGACCAGGTATTCCATCAACTTTTTTAAATATTTCCGACATATTGCCTGGATTTTCTTCTGACATTTCAGCCTCAGCTTCAACGTCATCATCATCCAAATTAATTATTTCTGTGGAATTGATAGGTTTAACTTTGCTGGCCTGGACTGGTGTATCAAAACGGCTTTTTCGTTTTCCCAGTTGAGTGTTTTTCTTTTGTTGTGGTGTTGTTTCTTTATTTGTGGCAGTTTTATTAGTTTCATTAGTATCATTAGATTTGTTTACTTCTTTCTGTGATTTTGTATCATCTTTTACGTCAGTTTTTTTATCATTTGTTTTTTCTTGATTTTGCTCTGGATTTTGTTTTGATGACGAGCTTTGCTGGCTTCCCATGGAATCATGTCTTTTCCTACTGTCAGAATCTCGATTTTCGGCATTATCCTGTCCTACACTATCCGTTCGAGAACGATTAGGAGAGGATTTTGGTGGCGGTTTATTTGGATCCAGACCCTGTTGTTCTAATTTTCGCCTGCGCATTTGTTCACGTCGTTCAGCAATACGTTTGCGTTGATTTTCAAATTCTTGTTCATAACGTCGGTACATTTCTTTATCGGGGTGATTGGCATTGGCCTTTTTCCAATCTTCAAATTGTTGTTCCCACTGACGGAATTGGCGATCAAATTGTTCTTCATCCAAATCGGCCATACGAACGCGATTGTCAGGTTTATCATTACGACCTCGATTTTTGGGTGCATTGTTAGGACCAATACTAACATTTCGATCGCTTTGTCTACTATTATTGGGTCCATCCTTCCAATCATTTTGCCTATTATTTCCAATATCACCGCTATTAGGACCATTATTCCAATTATTTCCACGATTATTGGGTCCAAAGCCACGTTCGTTATCATCCCAATTATTCGGGCCATTATTATTACGGTTATTGGGTCCGTCATTCCAATTATTTGAACCACGATTATTGGATCTATCACCACGATTATTGGAACCAAAATTGCGATCATCAGATGCACGGTTATCATTCCAATCATTAGATGGGCCATTATTACCACGGTTATTGGGTCCATCATTCCAGTTATTACTTCTACGATAACTAGGACCATCATTCCAATTATCAGGTCCTCGATTATTAGGACCATCATTCCAATTTTTAGCATTCCGATTAGAAGCATCATTCCAATTATTCGGTCCTCTGTTATTAGGTCCATCATTCCAATTACTGTCGCCGCGATTATTACTGGGTCCACGATTATTTGCACCAAAATTTCGATCATTTGGGCCATCATTCCAGTTATTAGGACCACGAGTACGTTCGTTAGTTCCTCTTTTATTCCAATTATTTGGACCACTAAAGTTGCGATTATTCGAACCTCCTCTATCATTTACACCATCATCATCTCCATCATTTTTATTTTCATTGTCTTCTGGATTATTTTCTTCTGCATCTGGCATATCGCTGGAATTTGGGTCCACATTTCCTCTACTGTTAGGACCAAAACCACGATTATTAAGACCCTGGTTACTCCAATTGTTTGATGGATCATTACCATCTCCCGTATTCTGATTGTTATTTCCCCTATTGTTATTCCAATTATCTGAACCTCTATTATTTGGTGGTCCTGACCAACTATTCGGTCCACGGTTATCAATATTACGATTATTAAATTGAGAATTATCAGCATTTGTTTGGGGAGGTGGAGGTGGTCCATTGGGAACTACCTGTGGTGGTGCTGTCGCCCAGGGTGGTTGTTGGAATTGTTGAGAATTATTTGTATTAAAATTTGGTGGTGGCTGATTATACGTCAATGGTGGCTGTTGTGATTGTTGCCACGGCGGTTGCTGAAGAGGAGGTGGTCCTACTGCTGGATAATTTGGATTTGTTACAGCTGCATTTGGAGCGGGAACTTGTGGAGGTGGCGGCTGATTATAAAACTGGGGCTGGCCAGTAATCTTATTTGCAGGTGTAGTTGGTGGTGGCTGTTGGTAATATGATGAAGGATAGGCAGGCCCGGTTACTGCAGCTGCAGTTGGAACTGGTACGGCCGGTGTAGTTGTAGCTGGTGTAGCTGTAGTAGAAGCTTGAGCCAATTCCATTTCACGTTTGTACTATAAATGTAAAGAAAAAAATCGTAATACATAAAGATATAAGGGTGTATTGTATAAATATAAGGGTGTATTATTGCATACGAAATCTTTAAAATTAAATTTCAAAAACGTATTTTAAGACAAAAAGAAATTAAACCTGTTCTCCATATTGAGCATGCCATCTAGCATATTCTTCCTGATATTTTTGCCATTGTATCCAGTGCTGTTGCAAGGCATATTGCTGTTCTGGGGTCATAGCAGCATATTGGGCAGCTGTGTATTGGGAATAAGGATTTGCACCACCTGCCGCGGGTGTTGCCACTGATGTGGCAGACGCCGCTGCCGGCAAAGGTGCTGCCGGTGCTGGGGCAACTGCAGTTGCTGCAGTCGGTAACATAGGACCTATGATGGGTGCTGCGGTGGCTGGTGTTGTGCTTTTAGCAGGCTCCTGCGGTGGTGGCGGAGGAGCCGAAGTAGGCAAAGGTGGTGCTCCAGCATATTGAGACCACTGATTCCACATTTTATTATTATTTTTTTTCACAAACTTTTTTATTCTATTGCTACGTTTCTGTGCTTGTGTGTTTTGTTATGTCTCTAGAAAAGTTTTTTAATAATTTATTTTGCTCTTATATATGAACTGCACAAAAAGCATTTTTATTCATTAATTTCACTTTTTTATTATCTTTTTACAATTTTCATGTAAAAGTCTATTGTTTAAAAACTATGAAGAAATTTATTTTCCAGAAGAAAATTTTTTGTCGCCATTTTTAAGATAAAAGAAAACTAGTGATGGTAAAATAATCAATAGCAGAGATAATATTATTTCGATTAATTTGTAAGATTACAAACAACATCTAATTGGATATGTGAACTAATCAATTGTAATCGAAAAAGTTTTGTAAAAGTCAAATGGGTATATAAAATGTTTTGAAAATTTTTTTCTTACATGATACTTATATTGTTCACATATATAAACTATCGAATAGGAAAACTCAAAACTTTGGCATATTATATTCAGGAAATATAAAAAAGAGGAAGAAATTTGGAAAATTTATAAATGTTTAAATTCAATAGCGTACGGATCTTAAGTTTGAAAATTACAAAGTTCAGATCAAAATACAATTTTATTATTTTATAAACTAGAGTTCCGATTTTTAGCTTTTATGTGGAATCTACAAATATATCAAATTCCTTTTCTAGTTAAACACATTTAAATCAATTAAATTTAAAATTTTCTATCATCCTTAACAAAGGGAACGAATCTAAGTTATCGATTACATTTTGTTTTGTTTTTGTGGATGCTGTTTCATTAGTGTTGGTGTTGTTAGTTTTTCAATCTACAAACAAAATACATGTGCTCCTATAGAAAAATTATTATAAGACAAAACAAGGAAAATAATGGCTAGAAGAAGGAAGATTCCAGTACGTAAACATCATGGTGTGCGTGATCCTCTCAAGCAATTGGAAGCTAAAGAGAAAAAGTATGTTTTGCCCCACCTTTTTGAAATATATTATTTAAATATTGTTTTGTTATTATTATATTTTGCTTATATTTCCATAGACTTAAAAATGTTATCAACAGTCCTCCCCAGAAAGATGATCAGAAATTATCATATAAATTTCAACAATTTAAAAAATTGGCCGATCAAGCAAAATGTGGTAAAAAAATCAAACGAATTCATAGTGGTATAGAAGATAAACCCAAAGATGCTCCACCTGTAAGTGGTAATAAAAAGAAAATTTTTCCTGGAGATGTGAATAAATTTAAAAATATTAAACAAATGCCAGGAGAAGAAGATTTAGATTATATACGTAGAGTTAATCGTATAACCACAGAAAGTCTTAAAGAGGCCCAATATGAAGCTAAATATGGTGTAAAAGTGATAAGAGATCCCAAGACTGGAGAGATTTCAATTAAAAAGAAACCGCCCAATGAAATAGATGAACTGTTGAAACAAAAGAAAAAAGAAATGAGTGGAGGCAAAATTAAAAAGAAAAAGAAGGAATCAGAGGTTAAACCCATAGATCCCAAACTAGCAAAAGAATTAATAAAACAAGCCATAAAAGAAGATGAATTGGAAAAACAGAAAGAAAAAGAAAAGGAACTAGAAGAATATCGCAGAGATACAGTGAGATTTGGTGAAGTTGTACATGCACCACCCAGCATATTAGCTTTACCCCGGAAAGCGCAAAAAAGTGAAACTGTTCCAAGGGTAAGCTTCAAAAAGTATATTTATTGAATTCAGTGATTCATGATTTTTAATTTTCCTTTAGCCCGGCAAAAAAGATAATCTGCTATTAAAAGATTTACTTAATCCCCAAGAAGCTGAAAATACTAAAATTCTCTCCTCAGCAGGCAATAAGAAATCTAAGGCTATTAGCAAAAATCAGTTAAAGGGCAAACGTAAAGATTTGCCAGAGGTCACACGTACAATGTTGGAAACTGAGAGACAAAAAGTGGTTAGCCTTTATCGAGAACTAAAGAAAGCCAAAGGTGTACAAGCCGATAAAAGTTGATAATAATTTAAACTATTTTCTTCAATTTTATTTGTAATAATTATTATTTAAAAGAAAACAAAAAACTATTAAAGTTTAAAATAAAAATTAAACATCATTTCCAAATTTAACTACCAAAATAAAGTGTAAAATTATTTTTGGTTTTGATGAAATTGTTTCGAATTATAATTAATTAAAAAGAATGAAATTACATGCCACCCGATTGTTTTTGTAGTAATTGGGCAAAACGTTGTGTTATCAGAAGAGAGGTGTCAATAAAACGATCCACACAATTGGACAAACACGTTTCTGTGGCACTATCTAATTTGGAACTGGGCTTGCCTATACATTTATCCCAGCAGATTTCGTTAAATTCATGAATCTAAAAAATAGAAGAAATAGAAGAAACGGTGTTTGATATTAACTTTAAAACTTTAATTAAAGAAACATGATGAAACATTACACACTTTCAATTTTCCATTTTCTCTTTACCTGAGCATTAACTTGTGCTTTTTGTTTTTCAATCATTAAGAATTCTTGTAATTCTTTGTCGCCGCTGCTAGAGGATAAACTATCAAAGTCAGACATTTTTTGTTAAATTTAAATTATTTAAAATTCTTCCAGTAAAACTTTTAACTCAGAATTAAAGCAAATTTCAATATTTGCTTTTATATAACCTCAAATAAACTGAAAAGAGCGAAGAAGAAAAACATATGATTGCTAAACATGCAATCAGGAATGACAACACCACATATCGATAAACATATAAACACATAACTAACAAATTTCATAGATAAACAACAATAAAAAGTATCATCTCTATTGAAAACAAGATATTGTAAACAATAATTTTAATAACATTTTCAATAATAAAATTAAAAAAATGTCCTCTGAAGTATCCTCTTCGCTTGATAATGGTTTTAAGGATAATGATGACTTTTATCCCTCAGCCGAAGAACTGGAAACATATTATAATATGTTAGAAAATGGTACTATATTGGAATTAGAATGGCAATGTCCTGGACGACGACCACCTTCTCCGGATTGTTCTAGCAGCAATAGCAAGGAACAAACTAATTCTACAGATGCTACTGAAACTCAAGAGTATACAATTTATAACTCTTTAATAAAATTGTTATTTTAACTTTATTTTCTTTGTAGACCCTTAAAAACCAATGATTTTGACTTTAGTGATGATGTTGCTCAGCCTCAAATGCGAGTACGTAGTCAAAACTCAACACCCAAATCTGTAAAAAAGATAACCGCAAATTTTGCGGGAGTTATGGAAGCTTTGAAAAAGAAAAATGCAGAGGGATCTTAGCTATTCTATGAAAAATTTTAGGACATCTAAGAGACATGGAAACTAATAGTGTTAAGGATTGTTGTATATTAAACAAATATATTAATAAGCAAAATTTTTGACAGTAAGTGTTTAAGATTAATAAAATAACTAAATGAGAAATGTTTTTTTTTTTTTTTTTTTTTTTTAACAAGGGGTAAAGAATTTTATTAAAAACTTCTACCCGATGCGCTTTTCGAAAATAATATCTCAATTCATGAAGTGTATTAAAAAAAGTAATTGGGACCAAATTGAATATTCTCGCTTTACTTTTTTAGGTGTTCGATAATCAATATTTGTTTTGTATGGGGGTTTCTTCTCCCCCTGATCCTACCTGTCCTACATTTTATCCAGTAAAAGAGTTCATTGAAGTGATTGCGACCATATTTTGAAAATTCTCGCAGTAAAATTTCTTTAGGTATTCGATAGAAATATTGGTTTTATGGGGTACCCTCCTTCTTGGTCCTGTACGTCCTACATTTTATTCAGTAAAAACAGATCCTTAAGATTAAATTTCAGAACTTTCGTTTGTATAATTCATTAGAAATTTGATAATTAATATTTACTTTGAATGGACGGTACCCCTTACATTTTGTGCTCTAAAACACTCCCTTGAGAAAGGGACCAAATTAGGGTACTCTTGCTGTTATAGTTCTTAGATATTCTATAATCAATATCTGATTTGTAGGGGTAATCCCTCTTCGTCCTATCGGATTTTTTATAGTCTATGTTACTTTCAGATATATTGGGATCATTTGTGAAAGTTTTATCGAAATGGGGAGACCATAGATTACATACATATATACATCCTATTTTATTTATAAATCGACTTCCTGAAATAGTAGATTTTTTACTTAATTCGCATAAATAGTAATATTTCCTATACATCTCTATATACAATAAGATGTATGTATGTATGTATGTATGTATGTATGTATGTATGTATGTATGTATGTATGTATGTATGTAACGTATAGACAGAATGATCAAAATATACCGAAAGTTGTTCCAGTTTTTTTTCTATGTTTAACAAAACGTAAGTTTACCGAGTCTGCTAGTTTTCTATAAAATTTTTATAAACATGTAAGAATGCTATATTCGACTATGCCGAATCTTAAAAGCTTGCACCACACTTGTGTATGAAGTATGAACGTTTTTCTTAAATTATTATATAACTTTTTTCTAATAAACCAATTTTGATTATTTTTGGAATAGTAATGAGGAACAATATAGCTTAATCTTACGGAGAGTTTAAGAAAGGTCTATGGATCAAATTATAGCTTTGCTTGTTTTAAATTGGAAACCTCTCCGAAAAATAAAAATACTCAGGCCAAATTTTATTGAACTCTGTCAATTATTGTGGATGTGAGAGTACCAACAAACAGATGTATATGTATACATCATGGTGCTTTAGATGATTACTGCTTAGCGTTACACATGGAATGATAATTTATAAAATATTAATATTTATAAACAATATAAAATATAATCCACATGGTAATTCTATATATAGATATATGATGATATATGGGTACCAAATGAAAGCTTGAAATGTCTTTAATTTTGATAAGAAGGAGAAACATTCGGTTAATATCGATGTCTTTTTGAGATATTGGTTATTTTGTAAAAAAAAAATATGGATCTCCAAGTCGAAGTCTATATTGCGAAAAAAGTACTTATGTGTAAAATTATAAAATTAAAATATCAATAGTGAATCATGTTTTCTTCAAAAATAGATTATTATACAATTTTAAATAAAATATATTTGGATTTTTTATAGTACACATTTAAATTTTTTATTTTTTCTATCTGTATATAGAACTAAGGTGAAATTTGATTTCGGTTTTTTATTTATGTTTATATTTTGCGAATTATTATTTCTTTTTAATATACACATAAACTTATATAATAAAATTTTAAAATGGCTATTTATTTTTTAAGTGATTTATTATTTTTTATTTATTTTTAATTGTTTTTTGTTGCTGTTGTGTATTTGTGTTTTATTTTTCTATAAATGACTGTTACAAAATGTTTTCTTTATTTTTTTTTAAGGTTAAAATCTTATATTTATGTTTTTGTTGTTTTATAAAATATGAAATAATAATAAAAAAACATATTACAAGGCAAGATCATACAACAATAAGTTGATCAAGTGTTATTTTACTATTTTATTATGAAATTTATAAAAACAAATAAGAATGCTATATTCGGCTATGCCAAATCTTCAATACCCTCCACCACAAATGTGTGTGAAGTTAATAGGTTATATTTTTATACAACCACAATCGCACATACACTCACAGTCCTATACAATATTTAAAAGTTTTTCTTAAATAAAACACAGGAACACTTAATGAGTTTTAAAAGTAAGTTTGTGAGGACCAAAAAACAAACAGACAGTCGGACAAACTCAGATTTTGATTTGATACAAGAATATATATAAATTATAGGGTTTGAGATGATTCCATCTTAGCATTACAAACGGAATGACAAAGTTAACATACCCTCATCTCCACTTGTGGTGGTGGAGGGTAAAAATATTAAAATCGTTATTATTATTATTTTTGGTGTATAAACGATTTCTTCATTTTAAACACACTGACTGTATTCGATGATTAAATGTTACATTAGATATATTTAATTTTCTTTTCTTTAAATTTACATGTGATTATTTCTTTTTAATTTAATATTTAAAACTAATTGTTATAATTATATAATAAAAAATAGAAAAAACATTAAATAATATACATATATAAACAATAGAATGAAAGAAAAGGAAAAGTACTAAATTAAAGAAATATTTATAACAAACATAACAAGTAAAAATGTTATAGTCGGTGAAGACCGACTATGTAATATCCTACACTACAATGTCGGTTGTAAATGGCAGCTATATAAAATTTATGAATGGCCCTCGTATAATTTGTTTTTGTTAATTATGCTTATGTGTTCAATAGATTATTATGATAATAATATTTATGTGAAATGTATACATTTTAAAAGAAAATGCTTATGGACGGACCCTTGTAAAATTTCACACAGCGGGCTTGGCTTAATTGAACTAAATTTATGAGTTTCAAAGTGGTATTTGTATGGGAACTATGAAAGCTAATTTATCGATCCTCGTATAATTTAGAATTTCATATGAATTATTTTCGCAAAATATAGTTAAAATCTTTTTATATTTAATTTAATGGGCTAAAAATACCATTCCGGTCCCATATAAAATAATGGACCAATCCATAACCAATTTCAATAGGCATCGTCTTCGGGCCAAAATAATAGTATGTGGTGTAGGGTACAAAATTAGTGTTTTTTATTACAGTTTTCGAAAAGACCAAATATTGCATAATCAGTGCTAATCTTTTACAATTTTTTGGATGGATGAACTTCCGAGAAATTTTTCAAAATGATAGACGAAGAATGTAGCATTATAACTTTGAGATAATGGGAATTTAGCGGTGCTAACGTTTCTCAACCATGTGAAAAAAGGTTTCTTTTAAAACTGAATTACTTCGCAGAAAATCCAATTTAGTAAATTATTTTTGAAAATCGTTCGTATTGAGGTGTTTCTTGGCCGTTCACGGCTTCTGGATTCTTGAAGGTTCCTCTCTAGCGTCATTCTGGTTATACCTTCAGGATGTTTTCTGACAGTATGCCAATCCATCGTCATTTTCTATGTCTTATTTGCATTAATATTGGTAACTCTTGGGTAACGCTTCAATCAAAGGCCAGAATATTCTGATTGGAATTGAAAATTCTTTAGAGGCTATCTCAGATATCGGTCTGCATCTTTAATATACTAAACCGATTTGCTGGTTTCACATAGGAAACTTCTCAGCAATGAGAACTCAGACCAACTTTCATTAAGCTCTATCAATTATCGTGAGTGTGAGCGTGCCAAAAACAGACAGACAGATAGACGGACGCACAGACAGACGGACATAGCTTAATAAACTCAGATTTTGATTTGATGCAAGAATATATATACATCATGGGATCTGAGATGAATCCTTCTTAGCGTTACATATGGCATAACAAAATTAATATATCCTCTTCACCATTTGTGGATGGTGTAGGGTATTAAAAATTGACTAGCAACTGAAAATGTTTTAATGCCAGACGTATTCTTTTTTGTAGCCTGATCCAAACACCTACACGAATAAAGCTACATTCGTCCGCTAACATTATGTCTAATTTTATCCAAACTTAAGGACCCGATTTCCATTCTGCGCAACTGTACAAAGAATTGACCTTGAGGAAATTACTAAAAGCACTTTAGAAAAAATTATAAAAAATATAAAATAATTAAAATATTGTAAAAAAAATTAAGCTAAAATTTAAAGCTAAATATTTAATAAACAATTTTTTATATATTACATATTATATATATTTTCCTTTAGTTGTTGTAGTTGTTTTTTCTTTTTGTCAAAAAGGCACTTAAACAAGTAACTAAATTAAAAAAATATATATATTTTTTTTAATTAAAAAAAAGTATATAAAAATAATTAGCGTAAAATTATGCAAAGAAATAATTATTTAAAAAAATATAACAAAAATATAAAAAAGAACTAACAAAATCTATTATAATATTTATTATTTTCTACTAACGAAACAATATTTATAAAATGTGTAGTTATATAACTTTTTTCCTTAAAATTATTCTTTTTGTTTGTAGATTTTCAATCGAGAATAGGAGAGCTTTTTTTGTTTTTGTTTATCTTAAAACTAAAATTTTGAAAATAATTTTCACTTGCACTTGAGTTTTTCTTTAAAAAAAATGTTTTTTTTTTTTTTTTTTTTAAATTCTTCATTTAATTTAATGAAGAAGGAGATGTAGGTGGGGAGAAATCTGACTTTGGTATGTTACTGATAGTTTCATTTCTAATTGACTTAATGATACCAATAATTTCACTAAAGTTTGGTCGCTTTTTGGGATTTGCATGCCAGCAAGGTTTCATGAGGCGATCGTAAACATTGTCAGGACAGAGTAGAGGTTTTCGTAAACTGTAATGAGAAAAACGTTATAATGATAAGTAATTTATTGAATATTTATTATGATTTTAGTAGTACGCTATCGATTTTTTTCCAACATAAGGGACATAAAATACAAAACCACTGAACTTACAGTTTAATTTCTTTTTATTTGTTTGAAATTAGTTTTTGAATTGTATTTTTGTAAACATTTCTTGATGTAAATTTCGGTATTTATAGAGCCCGTTATAACAAATGATTTTTTTTTTTTGTCGCAACTGAATATTGCTTTTACAAGGATGCTTTTCTACCGGATGTGTTGGGTGCTCTTCTCTATTTTGTTGGCTTTAGAAACATGTGGACCCCTCCTTGTTTCTGAACCAGATTTTCTATCAATGGACAAGTTCTTCCGATACTGCTTAATAATACTAACAGCAGGCCTAACTTAATAAAAAATCAGCAAAAAATGCACTTCTCCAATGCTAAAGGCGTAATATTATTAACCCATGCTGAGACAACTAATTTTTTTTCTTATTTTTTTTATTTTTTATTTTTTTTTTTTGTAATTCCACATCTTTGGTACTAAGTAGGTAGAGAGTATGATATGGATATAAAATGAAAGCTTAAAATATTTTCTATAAATTTTGATATAAATGAGAATACAATTATATCGAAGCTTTTTTGAGTTATTAATACTTTTGTGAAAAAACTTATGATAAAACATTATAAAAATTGTTTTTTTCTTCGTAAGGGTTAATAATATAATGCATTTCATATATTCAGGGAGCGGTAGCTTTGATACTTTTCACCTGATACTTATAGTATTTATATATATTAACTAACAAACGATAAAAATGGATCTGTAACTCGAAAATTGCATATATCTCGAAAACTATCAGATAGCGAAATAAAATTAATATTTGGTTTTAACCCAACTTGGTCATACAAATAGTTGGCCAAACATTCAAAGGTCTGCCAGCAAAGTGTTTCCAATGTTATTAAACAATAACGGGAGTGGATAGAAAATCTGATTCAGGTAGAAGAAATTGTCCACATGATAAAAGTTGTTGTTAGGAACGCTGCTAAAAATTTAGACGCAAAAAACAGAACCCACGAAAATTAAAGTCAAGTTTAAAAAAAGTTCTTGCTTTAATATGGATAATGAAACGTATGTTCTGTCAACTTCCTGGTCAAAAATTTAATGTTGCGTATGCTCGGGAGAATTTTGTAGAAAAGTTTAGGAAACAAAAGCAGTAAATTTTCCCAAAAAACTATTTTTTTTGAAAAGCAATATTCAGTTGCGGCAAAAGAAGCGAATCGTTTGTTACCGAAATTTACATCCAGATTTAAAAAAAATGCTGTTTCCATTCTTAATACTTCATAATGTGTCCACTTAATTTTGACATGACTTGGCATACTTCAATATGGTTAATAAGCTATTGAGAGGTACAAGAACAATAATATGGTATTTGCACCAAGGGAGACAAATACTTCAATCTAGACGGAACTAAGATCAGTGGATATATATTAGGTTATTGTTAAAAAGAATTATATATTGAAAATGGAAATGGACTACCTCTTAGAGCAGAGTGACAGAAAGTATTTTAAAAACGTTAATGGAGGGTTTCCGAAAAAGGTTCAAAAACTTATATTTTCTAAAAATAAAATTTATATGTGTTAATACAAATTAAAATTATTAAAATTTATAAAGAAAATTTAAATATTTAGACAAGTTGATTTCATTGAAGGTCTCAGATTTTATTAGTTTAGTTTTCATTAGATTCTTTTTAAACTCTGCGTCAGAATAGTCATATTTTCATATTTTCGGTTTTCATATTTTACATGAACTTTATTATATAGTGATTCCAAAACGATTTTCTAATAAATCTATAATTTGGTTGATAATATCTTAATAAGCATTGTTATAGCTGAAGTGTTTTAGAGACCCCCTGCAATTCTGCATACTAAATTTCAAATAAATAATGTTATCAACATATCTGACCAGCTGCGGGTCTGTAATCACACAGTACCTGAATTATTTCCAAAAAATCGTTTTGGAACTACTGTACTTCGTTAGTTCGTTGATGAAAATTATAAATATGTTTTAAAAAAACTTTTCATTAAATCTAGTTTATAAAGAGGGTTTCTTTTCAATAAGCCTTTGATTCGATCGATTAAGTCCTAAATTATAGAAGCTTTACTTACCGATCACCTCTTTCAAGTCTTTGTAGAAATTCATCTTGGCTTAATTCAGTATTAGGATCTAAATTTGGTGTTTCACCGCGTGAAAACATTTCAAATAATGTTACACCATATGACCACACATCAGATTGTGATGAAAATTTGGCATCTTTTTTAATGGCTTCGGGAGAATACCTTTAATTTAAATTAAAATAAAATTCTTTAAGTTAAAAGAAAATATCTCAAAAGAATAATTCTTAAAATAATTACCATTTAATAGGTATTTCACGATTACTATGGGCTATATAATAACCATCAGAATCAGCACGTTGGGCCAAGCCAAAATCTGATATTTTAACTCTATCTCTGTCGACTAAAATATTACGAGCAGCTAAATCTCGATGTATAATATTATTTTTGGCCAAATATTCCATGCCCTAAAACAATAAAAACAAAAATTATGTCCTTTATTAATAAATTATTTTAATAACACTTACATTAGCAATGTCCAAAGCAAAACCTAATAGCATGCTATTTGTTAAATTTGGCTTTTTTGAGGTAAGATAAACCAAAAATGAACCACTTTCTAAATATTCCATTATTATGCAAAACGGTCTCTGGATCCAATGTTTAATTTTAACTATATTGGGATGATTTAAGGACTGAAAGATGAAAATAAAAATGTATAAATCGAAATAAATAAAATATTATTTTTTTTAAATTTACCTCCATTATTTCTATTTCACGCATAAAATCATCACTTAATTGAGGTGCTCTTAGGGATTTAAGAGTTTTTATGGCCACAAATTCACGAGCATTATCGGGACTATTATAGCGTACCTCACCCAAATGTACAGTACCATAATGTCCCTCACCCACTTTTGTTTTGAATATAACTTTACCATTGGGTATTTCCAAAACTGAGGGTGTGGTAGTGAAGTAATTACGAAAATTTGACTTTTTAACTTCATCTCCAAAACCATTTTGACGCAATTGATGATCTTCAGTATTATTAATATTATTAGCTGAAATATATTTTTTTTAAATTTTTATTTATTGAATATTGAAAAAATGGCTTTTTGAAAAATATTTACCCATATCGGTACTTTCTGTATCATCCATATCCTCAATGGTGGAATAATCATCATTTAGACTATCTTTAATGGAAATTAAGCGTTGCGATATTTGTAAATGATTGAAAGGTTTATCAGGATCCATACTCCAGCCATCCATCATTACTTCAAACATTACTGAGGGACAATCTTTAGGTGTGGGTAAAATTCCACCATAACGATTGTAATTTTGTCGTAACATTTCAGTTGTAACATTTTCAATGACAGCGCCTCTGGAAAATATCTCCCAAACCGTAGTCGAAAATGCCCATAAATCCACATCTAATTGTTTTTTGGCAGCATTTAAATTAGAATGATATTCAAAAGGAATCCATGGTAAACTGTGAAGTGATAAATTTATTTATATTTTATTTTCTTGAAATCATAAAAAAATGTTTAACTCACTCATCCCTACAATATGATCGGGGAAAACCAGGATCAGAGATTTTAGCTTCTAATTGCTGAGTTTTTGGATCGAATTTTGTTACTAGTAAATTTGCACAACGTATATAACCATGAATTATGAAATTTTCTTGCTAAAATTATAAAGAAATAAAAGTTTAATTAACATTTTATTTTTATATATTTTTATACCGATCGGATCAGAATAAATACGGATCGTTCAATCAGTTGATTAAACGAACCGTCCGTCTATTCGGCATTAAGAACGGTTGCAATTTTAGAAATACTTTTGATTAAATTTGGTACGCATTACTAATTTGGACCAAGAACGAAGTCTATTGAATTGGCCACGTTCGTTCAATATTTCAGGTATATTCCATACAGTTGTCCTTCCGAAATAGGGTCTTAAGCTTATTTTAATTTAATTTGGATACAATAAATTTTGTAGTTGTCTTAACCCAGAGTCCAAATTTCAAGAGATTGGTCTACAAATGACAATAGCTCCCATTCAATATCACTACCGAAAATAACTTTAGAAATGTTAGTATTGTAGATTTTGTTGTCAAACTTATACATCCATAAAATACAGTACAAATTACTTACTAAGTCAAATTAAAGAATGTCCATCTATCTGTCTGCCCGTCCGGCTGGCTGTGCATGTAAACGTTGTGAACACTCTGCAGGTCGCAATTTTGAATCTTGATGAAATTTGGTATATATTATTTTGGCCTTAGGACGAAGCCTATTGAAATTGGTCATGTTCGGTCTAACATTTCAAGTACCACCCATATCAATGACCTCACGGAATGAGGTTTTGAACTCACAAAAGTCTTTAATATAAAGCGTTTTAACGAAATTAGAAAGAAATAGATCTTATGATATTCTAAACCGCTAATAAGCTAATATCGACGTGCAACACGATACAAGGGTCGGTCTCAACATTCTTACTTGTTTTTTTTATATCATTTTCAAACTTACCAAATAAACAATTCCTCTAACTAAACCATGAACAACATCGATTAATTGGCCCAGAGATATTTTTGATTTATTATGTCTTAGAAACTCATTTAAGGGACCAAATTTAGAATATTCCATAACCATAGTATAGGGTATATTTAATGTTAAACCAAATAATTTTATAATATACGGTGAATATATGCGACTCCATTTATTCACCAAATCTTTAAAGTCCTAAAGTAATAAAGAAAATAATTTTTTGTAAATGAATTCAAAATATTTTATGAACAAACCTCATAATCCCGTTCATGTTTAAGTACTTTTAAAGTAACTGTAACATCTTTAAAACCACCTTCTTGTATCCAATCAGCTTTCATTTTTGTCATTTTACCATTATCACAATCACTTGAGGAATCTGTTTTAGTATTTTAAATATTAATTAATTAATTCGTTAATTATTATTTTTTTTAATAAATTATTTCCTGTTTCCAACTTACTATGATACCATTGTAAATCTTTGGGTGGATCAAATATTTGCGGTCGCTTACGTAACAATTCAATTTCGTTTAATTCTTTTTCAGTCTTTTTCGATTGCACATGTTTTGGCAAACATATTAATAGTAGAGGTGATTTATCATATTCCGTTGGTGGTATACGTGATCTATTTTTTATTTCTACAGGTATAAATTGTGCTAAATCCGTTAGTTTATCAAATATTTCTTGTGTTCCATTGTAATGTAATTTCCATTTAATAGATGGTGATGTATTTTCATTGTGGCACACGTGTTTTGTTATTTTAAAAGTTTCTGTTTTACATTTTTCTGGTTGTAGACCTTCACTAAGACTATCGAAGAAAATATATGGAAAATGAAAAACAAATGAAGTTACAAGAAAGGATTTATTAATAAAATTCAGAAAACTTCCTCTTTTTGTGTAATTTTTATTGTGAAAATTTTAAAGTAAAAGAACTCTTATTTATTGTTTCCGATTTCGTGTTAAATATTCTTTTTTATTAAAATATCAATTTTTTATTGAAATACCAAAAAACATTGGTATTAAGCAGTAAAGTTGGGCAAGCAGTTTTGCTGTCAAACTGTTTCCAATGGTTAATGTTAACGCTTATAAACATACAAGACTCAAAAAATTCTGACACGAATGAAGAATTTTTTATAAAAGAAAAATAACAAAAAAAATCTGCTCATTTAGATCTGTCCAAAATGGACCATCTGAAACTTGGACCTAATAAAAATGTTATATATAAACCTTTAAGCGGCAACCTTTCAAAGAAACAAACTGGTTAGCTTAGTTTTATTTTCATATTTACTCTCTTTAAAGATTTATTTAAAGTTTCACAAACCGATTCAGGTCAATAAGAGCAATTTTTCATCAATTTTTTTGATATATGACTTTTCGGGGAAAAGATCTATTACAAGCATTACATTTTATTTAATTAAAGAAATATCTTATTTGAAAAGTATTTATAAATTATCGTTATCAAACCAAACAAAAAGCAAAATTTATACTTAGAAAAGGCAGACTTTAAATAAATAAACTTCTGTATATAAAATAAATATTTACTTACGTTTTTGTATTTATATCAATATAATAAGTATCATATTCTTTTTCACACTGGCGTATAATATAACTGCCACATATATCTCGTTGTTGGCGTATTTTGGCAAAAGAAAAGGCGCCTCTATAAATGTTAGAAAAACAAATATAAAAAAAATCAGAAAACCACAAAATTAATAGAAATATCATAATCATACCCCACTGGTCCATGAACGCGTAACGTTCTTAATTCATCCAATGAAGGAGTTACATATTGCATACAAAGATCAACCATCCATTTTGTGGTTAATCTGATAAAAAGATTATTAATAAAATAATAATTATTTTGAAATAGAAATATAACGGAAATACCTCATGTAACCAGCTAAATATGATATAAATGCATCCATTTGTATTTTATTTTCAAACTCTATTCGATAACCATTTGGCATGCCAGTTATTTCCAAACGACATCTTAGTGAATTTGAACTACCGCCTCTTGTGTATAAAGCATAAATATTCTCAAGTTTACTCACCAAAACCCACTGTGTTTGTGTATGTTAAATAAATAGAAAAAAGAAATCATAAATTTCATTAATTTAGAGATAAGAAATTTCGATTTTTGTTATTAGAGTAGAGAAGAGTTACAAAAAATCTAGTTTTATGCAAAATAAAAACAAATAAAAATGTTTCAATCGGTCAAGCTCGACTATGTATAATGTGGGCCTTAAATTATAGAAACCGGATAAAATCTGCGAAGAATTGATTGAAAACAAATTCCTTCATTTTTCTTCTCTCATAAAAATGTTTCGGGTCAAAGAAAACAAGTAAAATGTTATATTTGGCCATGCCTCTTTGTGGAAACATATTGAAAATTGTAAGAGGATACCACGTCCCTTGCCTTGTTTAAAATTATGTTGTTTATAATATTTTTCTATTGTCATCCAAGTGCCAAATTTCATTAAATTTCCTATAACATTTTCAGATTAATGCAATATTGAAAGAGTCGTTTATAAGGGGAATACCATTTCCCGTTTCCCTAAAATTTTGAAGTTTACAATGAAGCGTTACCAAAGATTTATTCATATGGTTTTCATCAGATTAGTGATAGAGATATGTGATATTAAACATTTCATTTGTATAAGGAATACAAATACAATAGCTTTAGGAGGTTGTTTTTAATATCGGTCGGTAGGTGATATCTCATTCAGTTCCGTCAAATTTTTGTGTAGGTTAGCGTGGTTATAACAGACAGACGAACATAGTTAAATCAAATCAAATTGATGCAAAAATATATATACTTTATTACTGTGGAAACGTAGTCAAACGGTACGCTTTTAATACCACAAACATCTATAAAAGTGTAGGGTATAAAAATCATAAATAAGGGGTCAAAAATTTATTTACTGAGTTATTTTTAGATGATAAATTATTGATATTATGATAAAATTATTTGCAGTTTTTTTTTCAGTATTTTTATACATTAAAAAATTCGGCATAAAGATTTTTTGAATTTTTATTAACGATTTTGTAAATGGGTTCTTTTTAAAATTTACATTAATGCATTCCAATTATGTGCGGAATTTTATGCCAAATTTTATAATTAAAACGTGCCATATATATATTTTTTAATTTTATAGTGAAACACGCATCTTGTAATATCGCTTATTTGCAGCAAGGTCGTATTAACTCAAAAACAATTATTTTAATGAGACGAATTTTAAATTTTTTGATAGAAACTCATTACTTGGAACTCATTATATAATTGGCATAAAATATTTTTGTTGAAATTCGTTCAGATATATATGAATGATTCGTTCACAAAAATTTGCTAAATAATAAAATACATTATTTACTATGCACTACTGATGTTAAGTCGAAACGTGCAAATTTTGAGTTAAGACCACCATGCAGAAAGTGAGCGATATTTCTTTGTAGATTTTCTATGGAAAAAGATTTATTTTAAAAATTATTTTTGTAAAAAAATCACGTTTAAAACGATTAGTTGTTTTGCACCCTATTTTACCATAGACGCCTGGGATATTATTGAGTTAAGGGGTGGGATCGAAAATTCTTAAAATACATATATGTTAATAAAAACGAAACCACTAAACTTTCAATATTCATTTTTTTAATTTGATTGAAATTATTATTACAATTTACAAAAAATCACGAGTAATAAAATTTTCAAAATTTTTCAGAAATTCTACCATTAACGTTTTTTAATAATTTTTGTCACTTTGATCGAACATGTGTCCATCTACGATTAAAATCAACCACATTTTTGGATACAATTTTTGTGCTCTTTTCTTTGACACTAATTTTTTTCTTCGGTCAGTTAGGAGGATTTACCTCTCTCTAGTAGCTTTCTTGCCAGAAATATTCCTAAACTTGTATGTTTTTTAATCTGCATTTATTCCGAGCACTGAGTTAACCGGGCTGATTCTTTCTTGGCGTTAACACATAGTGACAAATTTACAAAATGGTTTTGGAGGTTATAAAAAAATATACAAAAAAACCTTTTTTGGTTTTTCTTCTCAATGAAATTTTAGTTAAAAATACCTTCCATTTGACATCACTACTTCTCATAGTTAAATGTGGAATAATATACGTCCACATATACAAAATTTCGAATTATAGTGTAAAATTGAATTTTATTCAAAATTGTGAAATATGGAATTTTTATCGAAAACCCTATTTTCGAAAGAAAAATGCATTTTCCTCATGTCGAAGATGTATAGAACCTCCGAATTTTTTATGATATTAAAAAATTTATTAAAATCGCATGGCACCCAGTTTAAGCCAATAAAATTCATTAATATAAAACGATTTTAATAGAGTTTGGCAATAATAGCTTTCTTAAACGATGTGCCAGATTTTACTATGATCGGGCTATTATTTTTTCTAGCTTCCATACAATACTCCCTTCCGAATATTATGAGTGTCGCCGCATATACCTCATTTAACATATAACACCTTCGAAAAATAACGTTTTAAAATTCAAAAATCTCACATATTTTTATTTTGTCTCAATTCATAAATTAGTTTTTGACAAAATTATCAAATATCAGCATACCTGAGGTGGCCAAATATGACTCTCCAAATTAACTCGAAATAGAAATCATTAAAGAAAAATTTTATTTTTTTAATGGATTTATTATAGAACAAGGGCGACCGATTGCTCATCTACATTTTTATTAATTTTAGAGACGTTAGTAAATTTACTAAATGCAACAGTGAGACGAAATACAACTAAATTCCATTCTTCATTCATTATACTCACCTCAATTTTATCTTTATTTGTAACACGCGCAACTTTTAATCCCGGCTCAGGTGTATCAAACAAATCCAATTTTATATAAACTTTAGCTGTTGTTGGTGTATTAGTATTCGTTGATAATATATCACCCGGTATAAAATCCACAATACCCACAAAAGATTCCAATAAATAGTCCGTAGCTAATGTATTCAATTCGTGCACATAATGAAATTTAACTTGGGTGACATCAATTTGTCGTTGTCTCAGCGTACGAAATGATTTACAAATTTTTCCCTTTATAAACAATTTATGGGCTCTAACAAGGGTTCGTGGTAAATAACGTTTATAATTCGATTCTATACGTTCTACATTATCGCGTTTTTCCAATAAATCTATATACATATTAACTGCACCCAGACCCATAACATTGTCTTTTTTCGCTGGATATTTAATAGCGGGTATACATTCGTGTACCATGTCATAACGCATTTGATTGTAAAGATATTCATAGGCATTAGGATCCATAGCTTGGAGTTGTATATCCAAAGAGGGTACTTTAAAACGCATACGAAAACAATAGGTGACATTTGGTTTTAATTGTTGACCTGGTAAACACCATTCTTCACAGGACGAATCATCATGTACTCGAAGGCCAAATAAATAGCGGGTATTGGGTAATATGTCCATTTCACGACTAAAATCTATACAAATATCCTCACAAGTGGCACTTCGAAGATGTTCATATTCTACATATTTCCGCCGGCCATAATTGTAAATACGATGTGTTATGGTATCAGAGCCTAATGCTACATTTTGTCGCATTCTCTCCATGCTGTCGGTGTAGCATTGGGAATTTTGTGAAATGGTGGTATTACTGGTCGTATCATGTTCATCTTCATTATCCGCATCGAAATCATAAATGCCATTATGTCCACCCAATAGGGAAATGTTACCTATTGAACTGTTAATGTCATCCAGTACGGTCATGGTGGTATGTGTGGTACCCGAGGCATTTGAAGCAGTATTCATTTTTCTAAATTGTTATTGTTGCTGGCTCTCTTTGTCTATTTGGGAAAAAAAGTTCTAGACAAAATATATTCCGCGTCTGCGTTGCCGTTAAGGGATTCTAAATTGTATAAATAGATTTTGTTTCCCAAAACCCGTTTGTATTCGATTTTCCTTTTATGCAATACTGGCTTTTTTTGTTGCTTCTCCTCCACCTACCAACACAGGAAAAAGTCCAGCACAATTTGCATCGAAAATGCAAAATTTATTTTATAATTTCCAACAAATTCATTGAGTTTATTTTCTTTTCAACACAATAACAACACTTTTTTTCTTAGTAAAAATCACTTAATTATGAATTAAATATAAACTTTGACTAAAATTTGATGAGAAAAAATTTTTTTGCAAACTTTGTTTTTCTATTTTTTTTCTTCATCAACATATTATCAGAGGCATTAACTTGGTTGCTCCAAATGGTAGTAGATTTTTTGGTACTTTTTTTACAAGTGATGGGTAAATTTGAGTAGATGTAAAAAGGGGGAAAATGTAACATGACCTTGAAGAAATTATTATTTATAATAGAATTTTAAAATGAAAATGTGGTGAATTTAAATTCAACTTATTTCACGAAACATCAAAATATTTTTTGTGAAATTCGAGTTTTTATTGTAATTTAAAGTTTTATTTTTAATAAAATATCGAATTTTTGCTGACATTAAGGATTTTCAATAAAATAAAGAAGTTTTTAGTGAAATATCTAATTTTTAGTAAAATATCGAATTTACATGCTTCAATTATATATTTTATTGTTTTAGGGAATTATTGAGTTATTGAGAATAAAACATTGAATTTTTATGAATTTGAATTTTTATCAAGAGAATTATTAAAAAAATTTAATATACTTTTTTTAATAATCTAAATTAATTAATGATCTAAATCGTAATCGTATCTAAAGTAATTATTAAATTTCGAGTAAAATATCATATGTTCGGTAAAACGTCAAATTTATAGAGGAATATTTTTAGTATAAATTTTTTTGTTTGTAAAATATTGAATTTTTAAAATACTGCTATGTTCACTATTTTTTCTATGGGTTTCCCTATTCTTTTTTAATTGGTGAGAATAATTTTTTCTAATTTGGAAAATAAATTCAAGTCTTTTTAAAATATTTAAAACCCTTCTTTGCTTTTTAAACAAACAAATTGATCGCCCTAACAGAATCAAACAGTTTTAGAATTTAGCAGTAGCTCAACTCAAATACAGTATGATCCCACAAACATTTATATTAAGGAGTGAAATCGAACAAATTTTCAACAAACCCCAACTGGGAGAATTTGTTCGTTGATAGAGAACCTGGTTCAGATAGAAGGGATGGTCCACATGATGTTTCTAAAGTCTAAAAATAGAACATCCTATAGGTAAGCAACCTGGTTGGCTAAGGTTTAAAAACATACAAGGCTTAAAAAGTTCCTGAAAGGAACTCTAAGGAGGCTAAAAACTGAGGGCAGAAATTATATTCAAGTTTTCTAAAAAATATACTTGCTGCATAATGGATGAGGAGACGTATGTTTTCGCAACTTTCTGATCAAACATTTAATGTTGTTTAAAACCTTCGACTCAGATTCACATTCTGACTTGATTTAACCTGGCATATATTATGATTTTAGCTCTAATACACTTGGTAATGATGAAGGCGTTATTTTACCCAATTTAGATTTAAAGATTATAAAAATTTTAAAAGATTTGAAAGTATTGTAATATTTTTTAAGTGTATAATCTAAGGGAGATCGGTCTATAATATTTTGGTCTAGATATATATAGAAATATAGATGAAGCCTACGCCTACAATAGACAGTTAAGACGACCATACACTTTTACATGTTTAAAGTTATTTCTTCTCCAAAAATATTCAATATTGAAACCAAATTTATTACCATTAATAAACTTGGCATCACTGATTTATTACAAACTCTAACTTCAAATGTTTTAATTTTATATACTCACCCTGTTGATTTCACAATCAAAGTTGTGTAAAAAAGTAGTATAATTTTAAACGTTAAACTTTAAATTGAATTCATTTTAAAGAATAAATATTTTATAAATATAAATGTTTTAATTAAAATATAAATATTTATTTTAAAATAAGTTAACAATTTAAAAATTAAAATTTATAAAGCACAAAATAACATTTATAATTAAATTAAATAATAAACACTTAAACTAATTAACGTATTAAATTGTAATAATTTATTTAAACTAAATTAAAATAAACTGTCTTTTCACTAATGAGCTTTGGCTTTATACGTTATTTTCCATACTTCAAATAAACATATTGTCGAATGGAATCTATAGAAAATAGACAAAGGCATGGACACATGTGTGATAATAGTCCAAGCCCAGACGCCGAAGAATTCCATATGGGATTGACGAAATACGGCACGACCCTTGATTAGGGTATTAACAAACCATATGGCTATGTTTGCTATTAAAAGGAATGTAATAATTTCTCGTCCAGGTTTACGCCGTACCTGTTTGGCACCTTTACACCTCCGATGGCTAGCATGAAGGATAAACATGGTCTGAAGAGATGTTTGCATTAAAGCAAAAACTTCGGCAATGATACCCTCAACACGATCGGGCACTGTATCCCAAGAAGCAAAGTAACTGCCTAAAATACTAAACATGCCATACAGGTAAACACCTGGAGGGCGAGATAAGGGGTTAATAGGTTTTCCTAAAGTTGAAGATTTTTGAAATCTTACCTGTTTGGGCCACTATAAGCAGCAAATTATCCAATTCCATGGAATGATGTTCATCACCAGTATCTTTAATATACCTAAGATCTCGCATTAAGATCATACCTATTAAGAGAAGTGTGAAAACAAGAGATTTTAGAGGAATATTAAATAGTTTCGAATCACTTTCGAAATTACCTGTTACAATAGCTGCTGCACAACCAAAATACATAACCGTTTCCCATATAGTTACCTCTTGGGTAGCGACAAGTTCATAGCCCGGCTGCTGTTCCAAAACAAAATACATAATCATGGCAATAATGGTCATGACGATAACTAAAATGCCAAAGAATAAACCCTTATGAGACTGAGAACAATCCACCGAAAAATGATGAGCTGGTTTTTGATGCACCGGCTTAATGGAGTTTTTGCGGGTCTTGTCAATATCTGGTATTGATTTAACAGTTTTCCACATTTCATATAAAATGACGGCACAAATCAAGGAATACTCAATGGTGCAAGGAAACAAAAAGGGAGAAAGTTTCTGAAATTATTAAAGAAAAATGAAAATCAGATAATCAGATATCGTGTTAAATATTTTCTAAGAATCCTTAAACGTACCTGGACTAATGCTCCCATTATAGTGGTACGCGAACAGCCATGACCATCTTCCATGGACATTTCCGCCGAGGCCTCTGTGACATTCTTTAAAACATGAGTTACCACTGCTGCTATGGTACTATTTTTAGCCTCATCTCCTATATGATGATTTACATGGAGTGTAGCATTCACCGCTGCCCAATCTATTCCAGCACCATGGTTAGTCATACTGAGTAAAGGTGAATCATGCTCTCCATGTTCTTCATGATGTGCAATATGGAAAATTTCATGTTTTGTTTCTTCCACCAAAACATATAACCATTCACATAAGTTAGTTCCCACCATATGCATCAGGCCAAATCGTGAAAACACCTTATGACGAGCCATATCCAAATAGGTTGTATTAAGGAATATAAATTGTACTTGAACAATACATAGCAACATGCGACAAATGGGCGTTATGGCAATGAAGACATCACGGCAACCAGCTTGACCACTCAGTTCAAAGAATTGCCCGAATTCTAAGCCTGAATAGACCATGGTACCAATGGCAAATGCTATGGCACCCACTCTCAAATAGAAACTACCAAAATGGGTGACTTTATGTTTGAGATGGACGTTGTTTCTTTCGTCTGGGAAAAGAGGGAAAAATTAATTTTAGAAAGTTTGAATAATTTCCAAAATACTTCAAAAAACTATATCCTAATGTTTACTAGTCTGGGTTTTAGTCAAGGGAGGGTCTCATATAACCGATTTCGACTTGTTATATTCTCTCTTTTTTTAATTTTGATTCACATAATCCAATTGCGATCAATAAAAGAATCTTAGAATAATTTTATTAACCGATTTTTTATTGAATACTTACGATAACTTTTAAGAGCATTAATGATCGTTCTATTTCGAAATGCTGAAATATATAAAAATACCACAAATGTTATGCTCAGGGAATATAAATAAACATAAAATCCTTGATAAACATAAGTGGGTATTTGTTCCGTTATGACCTCTGTAATGGGCAGACAAACGCCCAATAAAACTAGAAGCTTGCAATAGGTAGCAGAGAGAGCAGAACTTATGGCATCGCTAAAATAAAGATCAAGGAAATGATTAAAAATTAAAAGTTATAAAATAGATTTCGGCACTTACTTTCCTTGTCTGCGATTTTTTCTTTTTGATGTTTGGCCTGAAAACTTTTGGAACCATTTTCATTACCACCACCACCTCCACCCGGTGAATTTATGGTTAAAGTACTACCGGTAGCAGTACCATTAGCGTGACTGTAAGAATTAAAAGTTGAATTAGAATTTAATTTTTGATTAAAACTCTTCAATAAATTACCTGTTCTGTTTGGCATTCTTTAATACTCCATGATCCTTCCTACCACCCAATATCTCTTGCAACAACACTGACGGTCGTCTTGATACTTGTATTGTTTGTGGCACTAAAAGTGATACTGTTGACTCATCTCGATGCATATCCTGTGTGATGGGTAAGAGAGCTTGACGGGCGTTTCCAGTTTCGACTAATTCTAAATTTGTTTGAGATCTAGCCAATGGTGATATGGGATGTGACATAATTGGTATATTATGATGACCACATGAATCACATGGACTGCGAACGTAACGTCCTAGAGCAGCTCCTGTAGTGGGTGTGGATGGAATTGATACGGAACGTTGTGTTGTGGAAGTTGGTAGTTTAGAAAAGGAAGCAGATTTTTTGGGGGTTTTGATGGTAATATATTCACCACTGTCGCTAGAAATTTGACTACTGTGGAAAGAAATGGGAATTGATTTATAAAAAGTATTATTAACTTTTAAATTTAATATAAGAAAGTTAATAATAATTAAAACTGTAATTTTAGAGTTTTTAATAGGAGAAGAGCAAATAAGTATCAGTTCGAAGGACCAATTAAATAAAATAAAAAATAAATTATGTCTAATGAAAGCCCTGAGTGAATCTAAACTTGAAAGAAAAAAGTTACCAGTTCGAAGGACCCAGAAAAGTTGTTGAAATCCTTGAATTAAAACTGAAACAATTACAAAAATAAGTTCAAGGTTCTTACGTTTTGAAACTAAAAGTTTTTCAATAGCTAGAAACTAAAATGGGTCGAAGGACCAGAAACAAGTTATAGAATTATTAAAGTAGTTATTGAAAAAAAAATAAAAATATATTATAAAGGAAATTGATACCAGCTCGAAGGACCTAGCCAAGTCATTAAATCCTAAAATTAATATCAAAGTAAATTAAAATAATTTGGGAAATTTTACAATTGAAAAAACTGAATGAAATTAAAAATGATTTCAACCACAAGAAGAAACCTAAAGCATCCTACAACATCCATTTGCAAAATCTTTAAATCTTTAAAAAGTTTTCAATTAAATTAAAGCAAAGCAGGACCAAAAACAAGGATCAAAGGATCAAAATCAAGAGAAATAAAAAAGTAATTTTGAAAAATTTATACTTCTTGAAGGTGATAAACAATTGTGGATCCACCTACGTGGAATACATGTCTGTTAGTTTTATCAGTTTAGAAGCCCATTTCTGTTTGTATGGAAGCTTTCTGAAATATTGGACCGATTTTGACAAATTTCAATAGGTTTTGTTATGTACAAAATTTCATTAAAATATTTGTGATATTGTGAACTGTAAATTGTTCTATGGAAAGACAGATGGAAAAACATCATAAAATCGGATCAGGTAGTGGTTGAGATTCGCTTAGTATACTTAAATGTTGGTATTACTCGTTTTTTTGTGTATGTTACAAATATAAGCAGAAAACCCCAAAATACCTCAACCACTTATCGCGAAAATGATATCAGTTTGAAGGACCAAAACTTGTATCGAAATTTTAAGAAAGTGGACATCATTATAGCTTAAATTAATAAACACAATTTCGAAACAGTTATAGAAATAAAAAACTAATGTGGAGAAATTTTCAATTTAATAAAAAATATCACTGAAATTAATTTTGAAACTTTTTAAAGAATGAAAACAATTTTAGATGCAATTGAAGAAAAAAAGATATAAGTCCGAAGGACCGCATAAGTTGTGGAAATTGAATCGTAGTACTGAAATAAATAAAAGGATCAATGCTGTAAATTTTACACTTTTGCTCACAATTTTTAGTTTGTTAAAAAAATAATAAAATTTAAATAAAATATTTCCGCTTCGGATATTTAAAGGATTTAAATTCAAATAGAAACTTTTATCAGTTCTAAGAAATAAATAAAATTGAAAGTTCTAGATGAAATTAAAAAGAAATCAATATGAAGGACCAACATTTAAATTCACAAATTTGATCACTATTTTAAAATGTAGAGAAAGGTTTTGATAATTTTAAATATTTAAAATCATAAGTAATTTTAAATTAATATTTTTTCAATTTAACAAAATTTTTATATAATTTTATTTCTATTAAAAATTAAATATTTTAAGGTTATGTTGAAATTTGTTTAATTATATAATATTTATCTTAGACGATGTTATTTATTTTTATATTTATTTTATATTTATTTTATATTTATTTTATATTTATTTTATATTTATTTTATATTTATTTTTATATTTATTTTTATATCACATTTAGATTTGAATTTCAATAAAATTATCAAATTTTTTTATTTATTTTTTTTTAATTTTATATTAATTTTTAAAATTTTATAAAATTTTTTGAAAAATATTAAATTTCATACCGTTATGATTAAAGTTAAATTTAAAACTAATTTAATAAATTTTTCCCCAAATTAGAAGAAAGAGAATATATTTTTTTGTCTGATATAAATTATTTGATTGATTGGAACCGTGTTGAATGGACAATTTTGTATGACGTAGTGATTGATATGTGAATTATATATAAATAATGAAATATACACATATGTAAATATATATCGAAATATTAATATTTCTATATATCTAAATATATATTGTACATATGTATATGTATATATATCGATTGTAAAAGACATATAATTGTTTTCATTTATCTGTATTTTGTTGTTTATTTAAAGGATTAATAAATTTTATAATTAGTTATTTTCATTTTATTTCTCCAATATGTTTTTAGTTGTATAAGGAGTGATATCGAAAAATTCTTAACACAGATTTTTTATTTAAACTTTTAAACCATGTATTATTTGTTATTTTTCGATCAATTTACCTTTGTAAAACCTTTGTGATCATGAAAAAAGTGCGTACTGAAATTATTAAATATTTTCAACAAAACCCAATTTGGTCCTACAAAAATTGCTATTAAATAGTACCGGAAGAACTTACCCGTAATTAGAAAGTCTAGTTCAGGTAGAAGAATGGTCATGCTACATATGATATTTTAAAAACCAACAAATAGAAAACACATTCAAAAGAGCTCCCAACATATTCAGTAGGAAAGCTGCCTAATTAGCAGGTTAAAAAACATAAAAGTCTAAAAAAATCCTGACAGGTACACTGCTAAAAATTTAGAGGCCCAAAACAGAGCCCTGAAATTGAAGTCAAGTTTTCTAAAAACATGAAGTGGATGATGAAACGTATGTTTTTTGCAGATCTGTCGTAACTTTCTGCTCAAAATATTAGTGTTTCTGATGATCAAAGAATGTTAAAGAAAAGTAGCACTCAAAAGCAGTAAAAATTTCCAAGAAAAGTTTTTGGTATGACAAGGAATTGGAAGCTGCGGCAAAAGAACAAAATCACTTGTTACAATGGACTTTATAAATACCGAAATTTACAACAAGAAAAAGGCTGCTTCCATTCATAATGAGTCCACTAATTTTTTGTGTGACTTAGCATCTTGTCACTACGATAAACTAGCCCTTGAACAATAACATGGTATTTGTACCAAGAGAGGAAAATTCTCCAAACTGCCCGGAGCTAAGGCCAGTGGAAAGATTTCGGGCTCTTGTTAAAAGTAAATTAAAGATAACAAAAAATTATGTGTCCAAAGTAGATTTTAGAGGAAATGAACTACCTGTTCGAGCAAAGAGACAAAAAGCACTATAAAAGTGTTAATAGAAGGTTTCGGAAAACGACTCAACATTTCATCATTTGTGATTAAAATTATATATATTTTTTGAAAATTTTATTAAATTCAATCAAATAAACAAGTTTAAAGTTAATGTAATGTTATGTATGTAAAGAACTTTTCGTTCTCACTCCTTAGTTTTATCATCATCATCATTATAAATAATTTTATCGAACCCTTTACTTCTTTTAGAGTTTTACACAGTTCAAGTGTGTTTAATTATTTGCAAAAATTATTATTGAATATTTTTCACGTGAACTATTTACAAGTGTATAGGTTTGCATCTGTGCATGTGTGTGTGTGTGTTTGAAATATTTTTTTGGTTGTTTATTAATTATAATATATTTTTAGGTTTATTTATGAAAAAATATAGATATTTTTAGTTGTTTTGCCAAAAATTTTCTAAAAATTATTTTAATTCTCTAAATATTATTTACCCAAAAAAAAATGAGAGACATAAGAGCATTTAATACCTAAATTTCAATAATATATTAGTATAATAATTGCTATAATATCGATTTTTGTTCAAGTGTTAATAATTTTTTAAAACCTTTGAAATTAACATTATTTTTTAAACAAAAAACAATAGTGGATTGAAATTTTCTGCAATTTAAATAAAATTGTAAAAGAAATTTTCTAAAGAGCGGTTTATATGAGAAAGTTGGAGTTAAGAGATAAAATGAATTTATGGTATGAAATTCGATCTAATAAAAATCTTTGGAAAGACATTCTGTATAATGGAGATATCTAAAAAAATCTTAGTTAAATTCCAGCAGATTACAAGACAGAGTGAGAGAGAGAGAGATCTTGCAGACAGAATTCGTTAATCGTTAAATCTTCTTAGGATATAAAATAGGGTGGTTCACATTTTCAAAATAAATATAATATGTATTCGATATTAAAAAGTACTTAAAATTATAGATCACAGTATCATTTTGAGACTATTTATCAAGTTCCATCCTTTTACGTCACTTGGATTTGGATGGCAGACTGCGGTTTATGTTGATGATCCCATGTTAAATGTAAAAGTAATATTGGTAGATGATTATAATGATATAGACATCAAAGCTTAGATATATATTTTTATATGTAACAAAAATAATAATGTTATTGGACAAAATAAACATGTTTTTCTTAAAAAATGTTTAGTTTAGAGTCTATTTTGCGTTAAAAGTTTCAAGTTTAGACAGAAGTTTATTTTTTACTTTATAGTCAATTTATGAATTTGGTCTCTAATATAGATTTTTGACTACTTTATAGTTTTGATTTCAAATTCTTCTTATATTATTACAAGTATTTAATTTTTAATTTTTTTATAATTTTTAAAAATCAACTTATATTTAGAGTCTGTCTTACGATTAAGACTACTGCAAGTTTTAGTTTAGTCTTCAAAAATTTCAAAGTTAATGATTGTGACTGGGGGCGTTTCGGAACAAAGCCTTATTGTCTTGGATACAACAACTATCCATCTCTCTTATTAGCGTTATGAACAGTGTACATGTTTATTTCAGGTTGCTGCCATACAAATTAACTTCTGGAATGGTGTTTTTGCTCATAGAACACACACACACACTTATGAAGATATTCAATTGAATTTGGTAAAATAAATTATTATTAGTTCTAATGCTAAGTTTATAAGCGGATCCACTTCGAAAATCGATTTCATAAGGAATTTATCTTTAAGGTATTTCGTATATTTAAGATTTATACATATAAAAACCAAGTAAAAGTCGGTCAAGCCTGATTATTTAATTCCGTATCCCACATTGTTGTTTATTAATGGTTGCTAACAAAAATTAATGTTCGACTCTCGTATAACTATATTTTCTAATTTGTGCTTCAGAATGCAGTATATTATGGTACTAATATACATGAATGATTTGTACGCTTTAAAAGGACTTCTTTTAGAGGGATAATATGGTAGCTAGATGAAATTGTGGACCGACCCTCATAAAATTCCGTACATCGAGTTTTGTTTATATTTATCTTAATTTGACCAATTCTTATTCACAATAATTACGTTGTATAAGATTTAAGTCGCCGTTCGAAGTGTTATTTTTAAGGGGAGTTATATGGGATCTATAAAAATAATGAACCGATGCTCGTATAATTTTGCGCATCATTTTAGAATATTATTAGATTTATTTGGGACATATTTCATTAAAATCGCTTTATTTTCAGAACTTTTTTAAAAGCCCATTTCGGGAGGAACATTTGTATTTTTCAAAAGGCGTCGTCTTTGGGCTAAAGTAATGATACATGCCAAGCTTTATCGAGGTATCTTAAACATTTTGACCTGCAGTTTGTTCACAAGGTTTACACGAACATCTAGCCAGCCAGCCGGACGGACGAACAGACATGGTTAACTCGACTCAGAAAGAGATTCTGATTCGAACAATATACTTAAGAGGTGATGGCAATATTTTTTCTAATATTTTGATTTTTAATAATTTTCCAAGAAAATAATTTTTTTTAATATTTTAATATACCCTCATATCATTTCGTGTGTAACGCCAAGAAGGAATCATCTCAGACCCTACAATGTATATATATTATTGCATCATATCAAAAACTATGTCCGTCTGTTCGTTGGAAACATTCTCACGCCTAGAATAATTGTCCGAATTCAATAAAATTTGGCCACATCGTTATTATCCTAAGCAGTTTGCTATTTAAAACCAATTATATCGGCTTATAAGCAAGGAAGTTATAGACCGATATCTGAAACAACCCCAAAATTACGAAAAAGAACTCTTCCAATTTCTTCTAAAAATGTAATTGGACTTAAACAAAAAAATTTTACGTGCTCCATCGTTGTGCAAAAGATAATCAAATTTTGATTAATAGGAAAAAAGTTATAGGCTATAATATGCAAAATACACACCCTAAACTATGTGTCATATGGGCCGCAATTTTTAAGATAATTTACTGAAATTTGTCACATATACTTATTTTGATACAATAATAAATTCAAAGAAGTCATATTGCGCTGGGATTATTAATTGACTCAGGCTCCATATAAGGCCCCTTCCCGGAGTATGATTTAAAGCTCTTAAATTTAAACCAATTCTATTGAAATTTGGCACAATTAATATTTTAACTATTCCAGCTTATAGAACAAATAAATAAAGACCAAATCCATTGGAACTCAGAACAATGAATTTTTTTTTAAAACTATTTTTGATGTATATTTTTAATTAGAACAATCTTGGTCCATATTTTGATATAGCTCCCATATCAGGCCCCTCACCAAAAACAGTTTTCATCTTATAAAACTAGTAAATAAAGACCAATTCTATTGAAATTCGACACAATTAGTTTGCTAACTGAAGATATTGTATATAGCTCCCTTATAAATGGCTTTCCCGGAAAAGGGATTTGAGTTTATAAAACATTTAAATAGAAATCAATTCCATTAAAATTTAGCACAATGATTTTTCTAACTATAATTAATATATATTATAAATATGAACAATCTTGGTCCAAATTTTGCTGTAGCTCCCATATAAGACCCATTTCCGAAAAACAGTTTTGAACTTATAACAAGCATATTTTTTGTTTTTATACCCTCCACAATACAAGTGGTGTGTCATTCTGTCATTCTGTGTAACGATAAGAATGAAATATTTCAGACCAAATAATGTATATATATTCTTGGCTCAAATCAAAATCTCAGTCAATTTTCGTCAATCTGTCTGTCTGCTCACATCCATAAAATTTGAACGAGCTCAATGAAATTTTGACAAGTAGATAAAAAGCCGGTTCAGTAGAAAAAAAGTTATAGCCAAAATTATAAATTATTTTATGACTCATTAACTGTTTCTGTGTTATATACTATATATATTTGTGAATGTATGTGTGTGTATATGTATATCTATGGAACCTAACGTATTAACTTCACACGAATTTGTGGTGGAGGGTATTGAAGATTCGGCATAGCCGAATATAGCATATTCTTACTTTGAAAAGTGAGTCTGAAAATTTTTCATCGTATTATTTTTTTTATATATATTTTGTCATCAATCATTCAGTCATTGATTTGTTATATATTTAACGCTTTTTTTTGGTTGTTATGTGATAATAAAATAAATAAATGCACGTTCCATATGAAAAATAAATTTCGTTGTGTCTGATTGAGTTAATTATTATTTTTTTTAAATATTTTTTTTTGCACAAGATAAAAAATATTTTTTTGGTATTAAAATTTAGAAGGAAATTGCGAATTTTTAGATAAAAAAGTGAGAGAGCAATAGTCGATTAAGCTCGACTATAAAATACTCTATACAAAATTTTTGGTTTTAAACAGTTCCTACGAAAATTATGGAACAACCTTCGTATAATTTGCTTTTATGATTTCTGCTAAAGAGTTTGTAATTTAAGTGTTGTAATTTTTATCAGGGATATTATATGGGAGCTATAGGAAATCGTAGACTGACCCTCCTAAAATTTTAAAATATTGATTCTTGTGCATATTTATCTTATCATAATTAAATATTCGTATATAAGCAGTTTATATAGATTTAAGTACATTAAAGTGATATTTGGAAAATGAAGGTTATTAAGGAACTATAGGAAATAATAGACCGATCTTCATTCAATTTGCGACGTTGTTTAAGATTATTAAAAAACTTGTTTGTGAAAATTTTATTTAAATTCTTTTTATATTTATTAATCCCATTCCGAAGGAGGGGACATTTGTATGGGGCCTATATAAAATATTGAACTTATTATTGGGCCAAAATTATAATACGTGCAAACTTTATTAATATATCTTTAAAACTGCAATCACAAAACTTAATTGTGTAAAATTTTTTAAGATTCTTTCCATATTTAGAAATTTTATGGCCTTAACAACTCATTCCAGGGGGACATTTGCATGGGGCCTGTATAAAATAATGAACCTATCATTACGTGCCAAATTTCATTAAGATATCTCCAAAACTGCGAAACTGTACTTTGCGAGCAAACTGGATAGTCTGTCGTAGGGACATGATTAAATCGACTCAGGAAGTGATTCTGTATCAAACGGTATATTTAGAAGTGGTGGAAGCATTATTACTTTTTTTGCCCATTACAAACATCTGTACAAACGCATAATACCCCCAACACCCATAATAGTGCATGATATAAAAATATATTAAACATGTAAATGTAAAAGTGTGTAAACTGTTATATTTATAGATAAAAGTTATTAAGCGTAAAACTTCTTAAAAATAGGAAATTTCATAATTAAGCACATAATTAGTTGATTAGATAAATATTTAATACTTTAAATATTTTCTGGTATAAAATTAAGATTTTATTCATTGGAAAATGTTGTACTCTACTCGTTGTAATCATTAACTGAGCGTTTGTAAAGGTGTGTATATCATATGGTTTAGGTAGCCTTGTATGTAGTTGTGTGTGTGTGGGAAACTTTATTCTAATAAATATTAATAAACGTGTTCATACATTCATGTAATGTATTACAAATTAACATGTCATTAAGAAAATTAAGAACATTTTACGATGATTTCAAATAAACTAAAGGGATAAAGACATAAATTCTAGGGATTTAAATTGGTTATAAAGAAGATATTTGAATTAAAAAGTTTTAGAGTAGAGTGTAAGAATATAGATTATCTGTATATGAAGATTAAATTCATTAAGAATTTTATAAAATAATCCATAACTTCACATAAGTGGTATAATTAGAAATATATTATTTTGAGTTAAAAAATAGTTCTGATAACAGTACAGTGCATAAGCTAATGATGGACCAATCATTTATGGGAAAATTCTATAACTTCACAAGGCAAGGGTGAGGTACTTTTAGTTATTTGAAACAGAATGAGCTATTTTCGGGACCTTAAATTTGACCACTCGGGTAGTGATTTTAAAAATTCGCAAAAATTTATGCAGAGCAAAGAAATATTATACACTGATGAATATTTCTATAAACGCATTTAGTTTTTGTTCTCCTCCAAAGAAATAAATTTGTTTATTAATGAGAGGCAAATTAACAAGATTATTTCTTAGTCTTGTTGTTAACTTTATTTGTGTGTCTAAATGTTCGTAGTTTATGTTGAATATATTTATAAAGATTGTATATTCCAGCAAGATAATTCCGCGTTAAATATTTCAAAGGAGCAGCTAATTGGACTGAGCTTAAAAAAACTGAAATTCTTTGTAAGTTTTTGACATTAAATCTTTAGAAATTATGATTTTTAAAGTTCTAACATTTTCATACATAAATAATTGTTTTAAGAATTTTATACCCTGGCTGAATATACCAACTAAACTAGACATGCTTTAGTAACAAATTTTGTATTAGTCCAAATTCGCGTTGGTAATTTTAAGTTAATTTGCGGTGCGCAAATATACGTAGCTTCCTTGCTATTACACTCTTTTTTCCTTTATTAAAGTTTTAATGTTTGTACCCACTGTACGACTGATTCATGAAGATTTTTAGGTGCATACTTAATTAAATATTGCGTATACGCACTCACTAAATTAATTAATATGAAATTTTCTTAAGCTCTTAATAAATTAAAAAGTCATTTAATTTATTAAATAAAATTGAATCTTTAAAAAAATGTAAATGTTAAACGCGATAAAAATTTAAATCTTTATTCGGTTTTAAAATTTTTTGTAATTTTAAACGAATGAAGCAAATATTTTTTCGGACTCTCTAGTTGTACTCTTTGATGTAGGAGACATTTTTATATATTTGAAATTTTTGAGAATTATTTTCAGTTATTTTTTGTTGTATTTCGATAATGAAAATAACAAAAACAATATTCACATTTTAATGTTAAATTTTTAAATAAACAATTCAATTAAAAGAAATTATCACTCATAAATATAAAAATGTGCTATAAATTTTTTTATTGAAAATTAAAAAAGAATTAAAATATTGGATCATGTAAAAACTATAATACAATTTTGATTTATTTATTATTTTTCTAGAGAACATTTTCGATAAATTGCCTTTTTTAAGAGAAAATTATCGCTAAATTGCCTTTTTTAAGAGAAAATTATCGCTAAATTGCCTTTTTAGAGGAAACTTTCGATAAGTTGCCTTTTTAGAGGAAATTTGCGATAAATTGCCTTTTTAGAGGAAACTTTCGATAAATTGCTTTTTTAGAGGAAATTTACGATAAATTGCCTTTTTGAGGAAGTTTACGATATATTTCCCTTTTAGATGAAATTTACGATAAATTGCCTTTTTAGAGAAAATAAACGATGAATTTTCTTTTTATACGGAATTTTTTATTTACTTTATTTTTATAGGGAATTTCGATCAAATTTTTATTTTTAGGAAATTTTTAATAAATTTTCCATTTATTTTTTTATTTATAGGAAATTTTCGATAAAATCGACATTAATCATTTATTGAAGTCTTTTACATTTGACAATTGTGTCTTTGACTCAGTATAAAATTAAGAATATAATTTGTTTAAAATTTTATTCATTTTAAATTTAGTACATGCGTAATTGCACCTTTTAGTCTAGATTTTAAAATAAATATTTATTTGATTAATTTTTGATTCATTTTATATTTTTATTTTTAGCATTTTTTTTTCAAATAAATATTATTATTTTATCGTAAAAAAAACATTTACGTCACTTGCTCCAAAACTCTTTATTTAGTTGTTGTTTTTCTTAAAAATATTCATACGTAAACGTCAAAATCACGTTTTATCAATAAAAATAATTTCAATTGAACGTTAAACACTTTATTTGATTTGATTTTTTGGTTATTAAACACTTAAAGTTGTTGTTGTAGTTATTGTTGATTTTAATACCATCAAAAGGCGCCTTTTAAGGGGATTAGATTAAATTTATAAACTGTCAAATTGTTAAACTAGTTAATGTCATATTAATCGGTTTTTTTTCATGACTCTTGTTATTTTTCACAAATTTAGGTGAATTTTAGACTGAAAACGTTTTTAAGTGTTTCGATATTTCAAGATAATCTGACAATAAAAAATTTGTTTAACTAGTTTAAATTTGTTACTAAAAATTTTATTTAATTTTTATCTAAAATATCAGAATATGAACATTATTGAAGTACAAGGTGATTGATATATTTTGTTTTATTGTTGTCGTATGTGAAAAAATATAAAAAATGTCTTATCATTAATTACGTCGAAAAAGTAATGAAAAGAATACTGAAGGATTTTGATTTTTTATTATTTGTTTTTTAGATAAGAAAAAAGTATTGAAATATTTACAGACAAAAATGAAAAATTTCGACAAATTGCCTTTTGAGAGGAAATTTTCAATAAATTACTTTTGCGGAGGAAATTTTCAATAAATTGTCTTTTTTGAGGAAATTTTTAATAAATGTCCTTTTTATATGAAATTTTTAATAAATTGTCTTCTAGAGGAAATTTTCGATAAAGTATCTTTTTAGAGGAAATTTTTAATAAATTATCTTTTTAAAGGAAATTTTCGATAAATTATCTTTTTAAAGGAAATTTTCGATAAATTACCTTTTTAGAGGAAATTTTCGAAAAATTGTCTTTTTAGAGGAAATTTTCGAAAAATTGTCTTTTTAGAGGAAATTTTCGAAAAATTGTCTTTTTAGAGGAAATTTTCGAAAAATTGTCTTTTTAGAGGAAATTTTCGTTGAATTGTCCTGTTGGAGGAAATTTTCGTTAAATTGTCTTTTTAGAGGAAATTTTCAATAAAGTGCGTTTTCAGGGGAAATTTTTCAATAAATTGCCTTTTCAAAGGAAATTTTCAATAAATTGTCTCTTCAAAGTATATTTTTAATAAATTGTTTTTTTAGAGGACATTTAAATTGCCTTTTCATATAAAATTTTTTAGGAGAAAATTTTCAATAAATTGCATTTTAGAGGGAATTTTCGATAACTTGCTTCCTTAACACAAAATCGATATTAAGATAATTTTTTATTTTTAGGTTATTTTCGATGAATTTTCTTTTAGTTAAATTTGCGATAAATTTTTCTATTTATAGACAAATTTACATTTATTGTATTATATATATTTTTTTATTTATTGTATATATTTTTTAATTTAAAATATTTTATTATTTTTATATTTTTTCTCTACTTTTTCATTTTTATTAAAATTTTCGCTCTTGATTTATGGATTCAATTTTAATTTATTTTCTTAAAACTTTTTTTTTTAATTTTTGTCAAACACTTGTGATTTTTTTCTTTAAATAGTTGTTATTTGTTAAACGTATTAAAATTAACTATTTGTTAAATTCATATTTTTAAAATCATTTATATTTAATTTTTTATTATTTATTTTAATTATTTTACTCATAATTTCTCTTTTAAAAACAATTTTCTAAACAAAACACTTTATCACGATTATTATTTATTTAATTTTTCTCTTTTTCTAATTATTTCATTCAATAAGAATTTTTTGCTTTACACACTTTTGCGTTTCATTCTCATCCTCCGACCCTCGTACATCGAATCGATAATGAACATTTGTTTTGCTTTCCATACGCGAAACGGTTCATCACTAAATCTGCACGCATTAATATTATTTAAAGACGACATCTTCCAACTACGATCGTTAATTGGAAACTGATCAAAACTCTTGCTCCCATTTATGATGAAATTATTCACACTTTATTCACACTTTAATAATTTATGAAAATTTTCATATTTTGCTTTTATTATATTTTTTTTTTGTAAAATAAAGTTTTTTTGTTTATTTTTTTATTTTAGAAAAAAATTATTTTTCACAAATTATTAATTTTTCTCTTATTGTATTTTCTAAAATTCTCTCTTTTTCTCACATATTTTTTGTTGTTTTCATAAAATTTATTTTTTTTATCTAAAATTTTAGCACATTTTTCTTAAGTTACGCTTATTAAGTTTTCGGAAATTTTATTAATTTTTTCTAAGTGAAAAATATGTTGATTTTTATTAGAGGAAATAATATTTTATAAGAGATTTATTACTCATATCTTCAATAAATTCATTAATTGATTTAATTAAATGAATAATATGAGAAATACAATTCATGAAAATATATTTGACGAAAACAGCGATTAAGTTAAAAAAGTTTTAAAACAAAACGAAAATTTTCGTTTTACAGAAAAATTTCGATAATTTGTCATTTAAAAAAATTAAAATAAATTGCGTTTTCAGAAGAAAATTTCGTATAAATTGCATTTTCAAAGAATTATCGATAAACCTCCTGTTCCAAACAAATTATCGATAAAATGTTTAATTTTCGTAAAATTGTAATTTTAAAGAAAATTATCGACAAATGTCCCTTTTAAGACGAATCTATCCTTTTTATAGAACATTTTCGATAAATCTCTTATTAATAGACAACTAGTTTTTATCGGTATTAATTTTTTTATAATTAATAATTGCGTTGTGTGAGGGCACCCCTTCCTTTGATCTTAACTATCGTAGATTTTCTCCAGTTAAACTGTTTCCTTGAGAAATTTATTGCTATGGATTCTCATTTCGATAATACTTTAGATATTCGATAACTAATATTTATTTTTTATTGGGAGAGAAAGGAAGAGGAAGCCCCTTCTTATTCGTTCTATATTTTGTCAAGTAAAACTGTTCATTAGTAAAATCTTCATACACTCACTTCAACAGCTCTTTATATATGTGAAAATCAATATTTGCATTGTTTTGGAGCTACCTGTTTCCTTAATCCTATCCATCCTTCATTTTGTCCTATAAAACATTTCTTAGAGAAAGTAATATGGAACCAAATTTGAATATATTCTCACTGTTATATTTGCTTTTTTTGTAAAAGGGGTATCCCTCCCTCTGGTCGTTTCGGAATTTCTGTGAAAATTTCATCAAAATTGATTTGATAAATCTCCATATTTATAGAAAATTTTTTTCGATAAATCTCCATATTTATAGAAAATTTTTTTCGATAAATCTCCATATTTATAGAAAATTTTTTTCGATAAATCTCCATATTTATAGAAATTTTTTTTCGATAAATCTCCATATTTATAGAAAATTTTTTTCGATAAATCTCCATATTTATAGAAAATTTTTTTCGATAAATCTCCATATTTATAGGAAATTTTTTTCGATTAATCTCCATATTTTTAAAATATTTTCAATAAAAATCCATATTTATAGAAAATTTTTGAAAAATTCTCAATTTATATAATTTTTTCGAAAATTATAAATATTTTTGTAAATTTTAGTGCAGATTTTTAATTTTAAAAAAGATTTCCATTGATTCAATTAAATGTTTTGTTCATTAAATGAAAAATAATATATTTTCTTTTCTATTCAAATGTCTTTATTTATATTGATTTAAAATCTATTTTAATTTTAATAAAAATTTTCCACATTTTATAGTGAGACAATTGGTCAATAAATTGTTTTGTTGTATCAATTAATATTGATGCATAATTTATTAAAAATTACTAATTAAAAAATACATTCTTTTATTTACAATTAAAAAACAACAAATGTTTTTTTTTTTAATAAATATTTAAATAAAAAATAATAATTGCCGCTATTTGTAGACTTTAGGTAAATATTGAGAACAATTGAATTCCGAAAAGTTTTCGAGATAATATCAGTCTTCATAAAGGCGCGTTTTTTTTTTTTTTGCCTCAAACCGCACTTTTGAAGTAAATAGAAAAATAATTAAAAATATTTCTTTTAAAAGAGAGCTTCTTTTTTTCTTGATCCTGTCCATCCTTGATATATAAGGAAATTTTATGTAAAGGAAATTTTCTATAATTTGCTATTTTCGAGGAAATTTTCTATAAATTGCCTTTTTAAAGGGAATTTTAAATAAATTTCATTTTCAGAGAAAACTTTCGACAAATTGCGTTTTTAAAGAAAATTTTTGATTTTGTCTTTAGAGGAAGATTTTCGATAAATTGTCCTACTAGAAATTTTGTTCAATTGACTTTCTAGAGGAAATTTTCGTTCAAGTGTTCATTTTCATTCAATTTTCATTTTAGAGGAAATATTTAAAGGAATTTTCGATAAAATGCCTTTTTAAAAAGAATTTTCGAAAAATTTCCTTCCCTTTAAAGAAAATTTTCCATAAATTTCCTTTTCAGAGAAAATTTTCGACAAATTGTCTTAAAAAATTGGTAAATTTTCTTAAGAGGAAGACTTTCGATAAATTATACTTTTAGAGGAAATTTTCGATCAATTGTCTTTCCAGAGAAATTTTTCGTTCAATTTTAATTTTAGAGGAAATTTTCATTTATTTGCCTTTTTAGAGAAATTTTCCAATAAAAATTTTAATGTATATTTTCATTAGATTTTCATTTTCAATAAAAATGTTTCTTTTCTCTTTTAAGGAATTTTTCGTTAAAATTCTTTTCTAAACGAAATATTTGTTAATTTATCTTTAAAAATAAAATTTTCCTTAAAATTCCATTTTATGGGAAACTTTTTAATAAAATTTCTTTTATACAAAATTTTCGTTGAGTTTTCTTTTTATAGAAAGCTTTTGTTTAATATCCTTTTTATATAAAAGCTTTCGTTAAATATCCTTTTTGTAAAAAAAGGGAATTTTGGGTAATTTTCTTTGTCCATTTATTTTTGACCTGACTTGACATCCTGTCGCTTTAATAAACAAGTCTTTGAGTAGTACCAGAATAATACAATGTAATATTTGTTCCAAGAGACGTAAATTCTCCAAACTGTCCGAAACTAAGGTCAGTTGAGAGGCCTATTGAGCTCTTGTAAAAGAGAATTGAGAAGCAGAAAAAAGTGACCATAAGTGTCGTTTCATAATTTTTCAAAATTTTATCATCACCCACAGAAGTGGTGAAGAGGGTATTTTAACTTTGTTATACTCAGATCCCATAATATATAATGAATATTCAAAATCAGTTCAGTATGTTTGATGATAAAGACCGATATCTGAAGCTTCCTCTAAGTTAAAAGCAAAAATTTTCCTCAAAATTGTCAATTGTAAATCGCCAAATTAGAATAAAATTTTGCCATAATATTAGACTTTATGCTGTATATTTATATCAAATTTATCGAAATCGGTACAGTGGAAAAAATAACTTATTTTGATACATTTTGAGTATTCCGTGTTTCATATATATATTGTAAACGTTTTTGTGTGTATGTGTGAGTTAGTATCTACGAAAAATAACGTATTTCTTCACACGCATTGTGGTGGAGGGTATTCAAGATTCGGCACAGCCGAATACAGCAAACTTACTTGTTTTTATTTTATTTTTATCACAACTAAAAATATTCGAATTTTAGAAAAAAATTTTTTATAATTTATAATATTTTTAACGCTTTTTTAGGTTATTTTGAGATAATTTTGTATTTTCCCTTATTTTTCTTTTCTTCACAAACTTTTTGATTTTTAAAATAATTTTTTCTTAATATTTTTCTTAAATATTCATTCCTTTTACCCCATTAAAATATTCGGCAAAATAACATTTCGAAATAAATTTCGATTCACTTCTGATAACACAAATTCTTCAGGCATTTTCGTAATTTTTTTTTTTAATTTTTAAATAATTTTCACAAAATTTCACTCAAAATTTTCCCTCGATGTTTATAAGTCAAATTCTCATTTAAGATTAAAATGTTTCATTTAAGCTGAAATTTTTTTATGTTTTCTGTTTTTTGTTTCTATTGAAAAAGATCTGTTAATTATTTATAAATTTAAAAATAACTATAATAAATAAAAATAAATTAAAAAAACAAAAAAAAAAACAAATGCACGTGACAAATTTAAATAAATATTTAAATAAAGAAATTATTTTTATCTCATTTAGTAGAAAAAAGAGTAAATTAGTGAATTGAAATTGGAATGTAAATATTATTATTTTTTATTGTTTTATTTAAAAGAATTATTATCTCATTAAATGCAGCGATAAAACAAGGTGATGAAGGTTTATGAGGAGGGATTATGAAATTAGCACAAACAATTTTAGAGATATGACAAAGAGGAAATTATTTATGGATGTTTAAAGAAAGGGTTTTCGAATGGATGTTTTGGAATCACGTTTCGATGGGTAAAAAACTGTGATTCTTAAACGAAAGTTGATATTTAAAAAATCTTTTTTTGGAAAATATATAAATTTTAAAGGTTTTTTTGGCGTTAAAATTTGTTCAGAGGTTTTTATGAGCTTTAGTCTGGAGTTCGACGTCTTTTTATGAAAGTAATTGCAATAATACAATTTGTGGTACTTCTTGAAAATATTGCGGAATGATCAATGATCTTCTAATTTTATTAAAACAAAAGAAACTTTTTCATTAACAGGAAGTCCATCGCTGTTTAAAATGTACCACATTTTTGGAAACTTTTCTTCTGCTGAGCTCAATATCTCTCCACTAGATTTAGATCCGGACAGTTTGATGGATTTGCCTCTCTCGATAAAAATATCACATAATTGTTCTTGTACCACTCAAGAACTTGTTTACCATAATGACTGGATGCAGAGTCAGACCTAAGGATGCTAAGTAAGTGGACACATTATGAAATCTTATGAATGGAAACAAATTTTTTTGGGAACATTCTTTGATTTAAAATCTTGGTATTTATGGAGTCCGTTTTAACAAATGATTGGCTTCTTTTGCTGCTATTGGATATTGCTTACCATAATAAGAATCTTTTGGGAAAATTTGACTGTTTTTTTGGATCCTAGACCAGGAAGTGGCGCAAAATTTGCCAGAACACACGTTTCATCTTCTAATATGCAGTCTCTCAACTTTTTCAGATAAAAACAACAAACAATTATGTAAGTATTTCAATCTAATGTAGAAAGTTTTCAACGGATGGGTTCAAATGGGTCAAAAATTATATATATGATTGGAAATGTACAAGCGGTAAAATATATCGTGAAAATTTGGACCTGTGCTTTGTTCACAAATCTTAACTGATACATATTACTTTTATTCTAATGTAAAAAGTGTTCAATAGATGGGATCAAACAGGTTCAAAGTTCAAATCATTTATGGGCCAAAAGTATATACTGCTATATGTTCTAAATACCGAGCTGTATCCTGATTACAAATTCAAATTAAATAAAAGTAACCAAAAATACTTCAAGTACATTTATTTTAAATAGAAAATAAGTGGACACATCCATTGGACATTTTTTAACTCATCATCAGCATGATTCTTTGTGATGTATTTTTAAAGATATTTAGATCGTAACAAAATTAATATAATTTCTGAAAAAAGAAGTAATTTTATAATTTACTCTCCTTTGGAACAATTTTTTTATAGAAAAAAATAATTAAAATGTTTTTGTTATGACCATAATATGATAAAAGTTTAAACATATTATTATTAATTATAAGCGACTCATTCCCATGAACTTTCATACTTATTTTTAACTTCCCTAAAAACGTCATAAAATGTCACATTTTTTATAAAACACTTGAAAGTTTTATTTTGTTTTGCTATAAAGAAAATATTTGTTTTCAAAATCTATAAAAATCCAAACAAACAATTTTGTTAAAAAATATGAAATCATAACGTGATTATTTTTCATAAATTTTTATTTGTATTTCCTTTTTTTGTGGTTGAATATTTATTTAAGCAAATAAAATAATCAGTATTTAATAAAATATTTTAGGTGGTAAATAAACATTTGATAAACGTTTTTTTTTTTTTTTTTTTCAAAAAATAATCAAAAAAACATTAGAAACAAAATTAATAAAAATTGCGATGCTTTTAGGAAATTTTTTTTAAATTAATAAATTTTATAGTTTTGGAAAAAAACTATTAATGGAAATTCTTTTGAAATAAAAAAAATGGAGTTAGTACATTCTTGAAGAAAATCATCAAATACTATTTGATACTAAATCTTAAATGAGAGATTAGTTTTTCATACTATATTTTGACCAGAAGAGGGAAAATGGACTAAAAGTTCGTCATTCTACTACTAACATTATTGTGTAAAAAAAGTATAGATCTGATCCAAATCAAAATTTGAGTCGATTGATAAAAATCTCTTAATATGCATCATCTGAACAATTTAAGGGTCCTAAATATTACTTTGAATTAAATTAATATTTCTAAATGAAAATAATAAAGTACTAAAAACAATGCGAAATCCTTAGTACTGTAGTAATTAGTACTGTAGTAATTAAAATTTAATTAATTGAATAAAAATCGGTCCAAAAACAAACAAGCTATAAACCTATAACTGAGTTAAACTCAAAAGTCACTTAAAAAAATGTCACTTTGTTTTCTAAACGTAAAATAATTGGATTTAAACGAGATTCTATTTAATATAAAAAATCGGATCTGTAGTCTTGATTAGTTTATAGTCCAGATTATAAAATAGTCTGTAGTACAGATTATATACTTGTTTGTAGTCTTGATTAAAGAATCGTCTAAAGTTCACATAATAGAATAGTTAATAGTTTATCATCCAGATTATAGACTTGTCTGTAGTACGAATTATAGATTGGTATATAGTTAAGATAATAGAATAGTCTATAGCTCAGATTATAGTCTATAGCCCAGATCATAGTCTACAGTCCATATTATAGACAAGTCAATAGTCCAGATTATAGACAAGTCAATAGTCCAGATTATAGACCAGGTTATAGTTCAAAATACAGATATAAATTTAATTAAAGACTAATCTATAGTTCAGATTATGGTTTAGTCTATATTTCGGATAAAAGCTTAGTTTATAGTTCAGATTATAGACTAGTCTATATTTTAGATTTCAGACTAGATTATAGATAGATATACAACTATGTAAAGTATAGAGGGTATTTAAGATTCGCTATTACCCAATCATATTTATATTCTTTTAAATCTTTTATATTAAAAAAAAATAATAATTAACATATTTTACAATCATTTAAAAGTGTTTCTTATCTCTTTCTACAGTTATTTAATGACGTTAACGTTATAAATTAGACGTCGTTTTATATTTATGAACTGTGTACTACGAAAATACACACCTTTTTCGATAAGAAATCAAGCAAAAAATGTTAAACAAAATCCATTTTTAAAGGTTTAACACGAATTAAGAGAAATTATGGTTTTAATAAACATCTCTAATATACAGTGGGACAAAGTTGTTAAAAAAAAAAACTACGAAATAATTTTAGTTTAATATGTGCAGATATTTTTCAAATAAAGAATTTCTAATTAAAAATTTGTAAAATACTTTACTTTTAGACTTTAGTCGAAATTATAGATTAGAATATATAACAGATTATAGTTGATTCTCTATGCTAGAATACAGACTAGGATATAGTTGAAAGTATGGAGGAAAATGTAGGCTAGATTTTAGTGGAACTATAGATTAGAATATAGTCTGAACTTCGGACGAAGTTAAAGACCAGACTGTAGACTAAAATATAGTGAAAATTATAGATTAAAATAAGAAAAGATATTAGACAAAGCTATAGACCCGAATAAATACTAAACTTTAATTGAAACTATATACTAAATATAAAGATCAGAATATTAGTTAAGCTTATAGATCAGAATACATTATAGATTATAGTTGAAACCATGGATGTGGTTGAAGCTCTATGTTATACAATATAACCTTGATTATAGTCGAGACTATAGACTAAAACATAGGTTAAATGCGAATTATGTTCAGTATGTGACTGTGATACTGGGTATTATATTATATAGACTTCACTTAGTTAATAAGTTTTATTCAAAATAATTTATTTAAATTTTTGAAACGACATTTTTTATTTTATTCTTCTGGATGCATTTATAACAAATAATTTAAATATATTTCAGGTATTTTTAGATTTTAAATATTCTAATAGTATGGATATGACCCGTACTGTAATTTCTATTACTATTTTTGAAAGTGGCATATGATTTTAAATTTTAAGTCGTTTAAAAAAAATCCTGTCTCATTCTTGAGTTATCAGCGCGATTTGAGAACAAATAATATTCAGATGTTTGTGCTTGTTTTTGGTTAGAATAGCATTTTCTGTAGTTGGCAAATCAAAAGATTTTTATATATCAACAAAAATGAATATCATAATTTATAATGAAATGCTGGAAGATGCTCTTCTCTCTTTTATATATGAATAAAATGAATGAAGATTGCATATTCCAGCAAGATAATGTTACGGTGCATATTTCAAAAAAGTTCAAATAATGGTTTAACTAACAGAGCATACCACTGTTAAACTAGTTGTCTTGCAGTTCAGACTTATACCCATTGAAGAATTTGCGGGTATATATGGACGTGAAGTTTATTTAAATATTGACGAAAATAAAAGCTAAGAATAAAACTCAATGACAGGACTATTTTTGAGGTAATCCAAAATAAAAGGTGATCCTCACATTATTCTTAATACTATAGACCCTGATAAACTTAAGTGCATTTATAGGAAAATATCATTAAAAAAATAGTTAAACTCCAAAATTAAATTAAAAAATAAATGGAACACAAATGAAAATTTTAGTAAACAATTTTTTAAATGAAGTCTCAGTTGATATTTTTTCTAATTAAAAAAGTTGTGTACGTTTAAAGTAATATGCACCAGTGTATAAGCACATGTTCTTTTGAATAATTTTTTTTTTCGATATATAATTTGATTCATTATTCTTTCCGATTAATCTTGATCTTGATCATTTTAAATTATTTTGGTAAAAAAAGACTGAAATTATCTGAAAATCACTTTATTACCAAATATAACACGTGATGTTAACGTATTAAATTGAAAACAGATTTTTTAATGATTTTAACAAGTAAGAATTTTATATTCGGCTTTGTCGAATCTTCAATACCCTGCAGCACAAATACTTGTGAAGTAAATACGTTATTTGTCATTCATACACACTCACAAACGAATATAATATATAATTTTTTTTTAACACGCGGTTATTAGATATATTTGTGGCTATAAATTTTATTGCACCGAACCGATTTTGGATTTTTTTTTGAAATGGTGGTGATGTACATATAACCTAATATTGTGGAAGGAATATATTATAGAGGTTGCCTTAAATATCGGTATATATCTTTTAATAAGCTTGACCGATTTTACTAGGTTTAAATAGAAAACTTTTCAGGACTCTATCAAATACTCAGGCCACATTTCATTGAGCTCTGTCTTTTATTGCGGATGTAAGCGTACCAACAACAGACACACGGACAAACAAAGGAACATGGCTAAATCGACTCAGATTTTGATTTTATGCAAGAATATATATACGTTATGACGTCTGAGAAAATTTCCTCTTATCGTCACATACGGAATAATAAAGTAAATATATCCTCCTTCCCATTTGTGGTGGTGGAGGGTATAAAAATGTAAATTAATTCTGCGAAAACACTTAAAACACAAGTTTATTATTTTTATTTAAAACAATAAAAATATATTGATTAAAAATGTTTAAATTTATTAAAAAAATTAAAAATGATTTGCTTTTGGAGTTTCTTAAATTTATTATTTTTTTTTTTGAAAAATTCTTAACATCACAAATTTTGATCAAACACTCTAGAGATGTATTGATTGGAACAATTTGTTATTACTTGTATTTTTTATTTATTTTATTAAATAAAATTTTAATTATGTTGTTTCGCTTTTTGTTCAATTATTATTTTAAACACTCATTTTTTTAAATAATAAAAATTGATTACCACTCCAGCTGCCGGTATTAAGGGTCAGGGCAATTAAATAAATCTTATAAATTTATTATTTATTTTTTAATTATTTTAAATTTCTACATAAAAATTTTAAATAATTTTTGTTTGCACTTCACTCCTCATTTACCTGAAGGTTACGTTTGGCATTTTTTCTAAAATTTTATTGAATTTTTATTTAAAAAAAATGTTTAACTTTAAAAACAATGAAATCAATTTTAAAAACACTTGAAATATTTTTAAAGTCACTTCGATCTTAACTTTCTCATCAATTTGTCATAATCACATATTTCAATCTTAATTTATTTTTGTATAAAAAAATATAGCAAAAATTTCTATAAAATAACTAAACTATATTTTTATTTTAATTCACTGAGAAAAGGCTTTAATTATTTTTCTTGCGTATCTGGATCCGTTAAAATGTTTTCAACAAATTGTCGGTACTTTTTAAACTGAATCAACAATTTAACTCAGATGTTGATTTTAGAGCACTAAAAAACTCTACATTTTTTATATTTAAGCGTTTTTTTAAACCTTGTTGTTATTGTTGCCATTTTTGTGACTGGCATTATCGACAGTGATCTTATCAGACTTGTTTTAAAATGTTTAAATACAGATATTAAAATTTAATTTTTCGTGTTGAAAGTTGTCAACAAAAATTAAAAAAAATAATATTGAGACTTACAGCTGCGGTAAAATTAATAGCACTACATTCATTGTTCTTATATGAGTGTTAAAAAGTAAGTGAAAAAGAAACATTTATATTCATTATCTTCCTTTAAATTGTTTTTTTTTTTCAAGAAAAATTTAAAAAATTGGAGTCAAAATAATAGCACCACCAAGTTTCAACTATAACAAAAACCAAAAATAAATAATTGTTGTTTAATTTGTGGTATTTTATCGAATTGAGCTAACTGTTTAGTCTTAGCATTTTGTAGTGTTACCTTTCGTGGTATTAACAGTTAAATATCGCCTTCCCGTTAAATTTTCTTGTTTTATACGTATGTACACAAATTATCGAGTGAATTTACTTAGGGAGAATGGGGAGGCTATTTTATTACAGTGACTCCATTATTCTGAAACTATTTTGCTATTCTGCTGTTATATTTCGAGTTTGCTGTCTTGTTGCATGGTCAAAATTAGTGACATTTCTTCAGACATATACGATAGCATTTCTTTGTCTAATATTGTCAGATATTCTGTGACATCCAACACCACAGTACGAAAAGCATTTCCATATCATAACATTAGGAGCGCCGTTTTTGAAAGATTTTGTTTAAAATGTTTGATTATATTCCTTGCTAGAAGGTCTCTTTACAAATAAAATTATTTTAGGCTCATTAGTCCACAAAATATTAATCCCCTTTTTCAATATGCCAAATTAGCAAATTTTCATGGTCTATGAGCTTTCAAATGTCTATGAGCTTTCAAATTATATTCTCTAAGCCTTCTAATACAGTTTCAGTACTTATTGACAAGTTTAATTCTTATTAAATCCCCGCCACAGAGATTAATATCGCCTTCTTTTCGATGAACCTTTGAAGGTGTCGCCACAGTTTTTCACACTTTAAATTTGTAGGTTGTGGCAATTTTACTCATTTAATTATATTATCCAATAATATTTCTTAATTCGGCACTAGTTTGCTCATCAGAACCACGATTTTTAGTGCAACTATACACTCTTTCACACTAAATGTTAAAACGATTGTTTTTTCCAAGTGTAATAAAAAATGGTGCTATTATTTTAAGAGGTTCCACATGAGATTTGTCGTTATAATCATGCTCGTGTTAATTTACTTTGAAAAATTGCATTACAGAATTGTAGATAAAATTATTAATTAAGAAAACGTGACATGGTGCTATTTTTTTGACTGCAACTGTATTTAGTTATTTACTCTTTAAGACAAGTAACTAAGTAAATTGAAAGAGAGACTAGTAAAATAAGGAGATGAAAAAGTTCTTACACTTAAAAAAATAGAGTTGTATTATTTTAATACTAAAGGTGGTGATCTTCAGTGATCTCATATGCTTTAAAATGGAACAGTTTATTTTATCGCCAAAATTAAATTTTCTATACTTTTTTTTAACGTTTAGACATAAGTTAATGAAATTTCACGTGTAAGGAGCTGAGGTATTTTTAAGTTGATTTAAAAGAGTACAGGCCCTCGCATGTAATTGGTGACCCCCCAAAATTGTTCATCTTGGATATAATGATTATTTAAAATTCACCAAAAATTCAATTATGATTTGATAATATATAAATAGTTCTTGGTACTAATAATGACAGGGTGATCATTTTAGTGAAAAAGTCAATTTTTTTTTGAAAATGATATATATGAATTGGGAATTTTGGGTATTTTTGTTTGGGAAGCTATTTTCTTGGCCAGCTATTCAATAATAAATATATTGAGATTTTGAATTTTTCTCAAAATATTTACAAATGTGGTCGTGGTATATTGTTAAAAACAGCCAGTTTAAGTTATTTAAAAAATGATGAAACTAATTTTATTAAGAGAAGACAGAACCTGTTGAACATTTTTTTCCATTTCAATGAAAATTCCTTCAAGATCTATTGTTGTGTATTTATGTTTTAATTGAAATTTTGGAGTTTTAGAGATATATTTTAGTACCATAAGAAAGCTACAGGCATTCAATTCTATCAGGCCTGTTTAGCTGAATTCGTTGAACATTTTTCAAAAAATTTTCGGTTGTTTATCTTTTTTAACAAAATTGTTTGATAAAGGTGCAGGTCGAGATTTTTATTATTATTGCACTACCAGAAGAAAGCTATAAGAGTTCAGTTTTATCCTATATATACTTTTAGAACTCTTTGAATCCGACTGTTATGCACTTTTTCAAGTTATGTGCAAAATTTTAGGAAGATTACTGGGTAACTTATCATTCAAGCTCCCATACAAAATCACTCACTTAAAATCCCCTAAAATAGTTCGCATCTTTAAATAATGTTTGTATCATGATAATATTTAGTAAATTATCGCTTCCAATATTATAGGGATCGGCCTACAAATTTCTATAGCTTCCATAAAAGGCCCAAAATCAAAAATCCATTAAATATGTATTACTCTCAAGAAATGTAACTTTATTATAATCAAATTCATCCTGGATCAATCCACAATTTCTCATAACTGTCATTAATGATAAAAATATAGTGTATGTAATATAATGTCAGCATGGACTGACTATATAAATTTTTAGAAGTTACTTTTTAAGAAAGAAAAAATTATTTCTGAACTTAATTCTAAAAAAAAAGTAACTTAAAATTGATTTTAAGTCTTAAAATTCACAAGAATTTCAGAACTGATTCCAATTAAATCTAGATTTTATAAAAGTTCTAGAAGTTATATGATTTTTTAAAATCTTTCTTTTTTTAACATCTTTATTCACTTTCTTTTGCCAATAGAAAACGATTCCAAATCCCTAAAATTCTTAATTCTGATTCAAACTCTAACGTCTAAATTATGAATTTAAATAACTATTTTCAATCTCCAATCATTTCTCTCTATGTATTTCTCACCCCATTTGAGTGCTTTAACTAACAATATCGTTATTACTCTCTTCTGCTCTCTCTATCCCCCTCTCACTGTAAACAAATATTAATTCTTACTCGAATATCAACATTTAATTCAATATAACATTTAATCTTTATTTGAAGTTAGTGATCGTCTACTAACTAAATAAATTTAACTTTTTTTGTGAAATTGACATAAATGCTTAACAATTATATCAACAAATTGTTCATATTCACCAAACCAAAAACATTTATTTAGGTGCAGCTTTTTATGATGACAATTGCGATCATAAAATTTAAAAATACAATAATTAGAAAAAAATCACATTTAAAATTAATACCCGCACTCGTATTCGTAATAAAATAGTAAATTAACTAACCGGTTTTTGGTAGTAAAATTTAATTGTAAAAAATAATTTACAACTTCTGTTTTATAATTTTCAAATTAAAATTTAGAATTATTTATGGCAAAAATAGTGTTCGAAATTTAAAGTGACAAAAACATTAATTTTGTTTAATTAAAATTAATTGTTTATTTTAGAGTAAAATTTAGAGATTTGTTGTAAAACAATCCCCAGGTTAAATGAAAATGAAATCAAGTAAACAAAATTATAGCTGGTCAAGACCGACTGTGCCATACCCTTCACGCGGGTCTTATATGAAAATTAAATCAAGTAAAAAAATTATAGTTGGTTAAGACCGACTGTGCCATACCCTGTACCACATTGTTGGTTATTGATAGTAACAAGGAAAAAATTCCCTCGTATAGTTTTTGTTTATCTTGAGGATTTTTGATTATGAGATTTATGCATTTAAAATGTTTTTTTTTCACGCGGGTCTTATATGGGAGTTATGGGCAATTATAGGCCGTAGTTTCGAACATCAATTTCTGCTTATATTTATCTTATTTTAACCAAATATAAATACAATACCAACGTGTATAAGAGATTTATGCACTTTGAGAAGTATGGGAAGTATAAATAATTGTGGACCGATCTAAAAATTTGTCCCGTTACTTCACTTTTGCCTCAATTTTGACATTTGTATTTCAAACATCTCAGTTATATTTCATGCTAAATTTTATTTAAATATTTCTAATGGTTCAAAGTTCCAGAATTATTTCAAAATAAATCGATTGGGACACATTGTTATATATTTGTATATTTTTCTCATTATAATTTTATTTTCACATATTAAAGTTAAACATTTAATGTATGTTTATACAGTCTGTCAAGTTTGTTTTTGTACACTGAAATTAAAGCACAAATTTAGCATTACATCTTGAAAACAAGTTGTTGTTAAAAATAATGTGCTCTTATTTTAAACAGTTAAGTTCCATTTATCTTTAAATGGGTGTAGAAGGGACTAAACAAATTAATGCGTAAGACATTTTCAATTTTGCAAATATTTTGAATTTTTTTCACAACGTTCATAAAAGCCAATAAAACTAATGAGAATTATAACAATACAAACTCATTATAAATGACAACAAAAAAACTTTTTAAAAAATATTATTTTCAGTGTGAAAAGTTAACTTGATATATTATAACTTTAAACCTTGATTTTTCTTTTTTTATTTTCAGGTAAGAACTTTTACTCATTATTTCAGTAAGATTGTTACTAAAAGATCTTATTCTTATCTTACTTTAAAAGCATTTATATGATATTTTTGTTACGGTAAGAAAATTTTATATTTTATATTTTCTTTAAAGAGAAAATTTTTTGATAAATTCTCTCTCTTTAAAGAGAAAATTTTCGATAAATTCTCTTTCCTTAAAAAGAAAATTTTCGATAAATTCTCTATCCTTAAAGATAAAATTTTTGATAAATTCTCTTTCCTTAAAGAGAAAAATTTCGATAAATTTTTTCTCTTTAAAGAGACAATTTTTGATAAATTCTCTTTCTTTTTCGATAAATTTTCTCTCTTAAAAGAGACAAGTTTCGATAAATACTCTCTTTTTAATTAGAAAATTTTCGATAAATTCCCTCTCTTTAAAGAGAAAATTTTCGATAAATTCTCTCTCTCTAAAGAGAAAATTTTCTCTTTCTTTAAAGAGAGAATTTTCGATAAATTCTCTTTCTTTAAAGAGAAAATTTTCGATAAATTCTCTTTCTTTAAAGAGAATATTTTCGATAAATTCTCTTTCTTTAAAGAGAATATTTTCGATAAATTCTCTTTCTTTAAAGAGAATATTTTTGATAAATTCTCTTTCTTTAAAGAGAAAATTTTCGATAAATTCTCTTTCTTTAAAGAGAAAATTTTCGATAAATTCTCTTTCTTTAAAGAGAAAATTTTCGATAAATTCTTTCTCTATAAAGAGAAAATTTTCGATAAATTCTTTCTCTATAAAGAGAAAATTTTCGATAAATTCTTTCTCTTTAAAGAGAAAATTTTCGATAAATTCTTTCTCTTTAAAGAGAAAATTTTCGATAAATTCCCTCTCTTTAAAGAGAAAATTTTCGATAAATTCTCTCTCTCTAAAGAGAAAATTTTCGCTTTCTTTAAAGAGAGAATTTTCGATAAATTCTCTTTCTTTAAAGAGAAAATTTTCGATAAATTCTCTTTCTTTAAAGAGAATATTTTCGATAAATTCTCTTTCTTTAAAGAGAAAATTTTCGATAAATTCTCTTTCTTTAAAGAGAAAATTTTCGATAAATTCTCTTTCTTTAAAGAGAAAATTTTCGATAAATTCTCTTTCTTTAAAGAGAAAATTTTCGATAAATTCTTTCTCTATAAAGAGAAAATTTTCGATAAATTCTTTCTCTATAAAGAGAAAATTTTCGATAAATTCTTTCTCTTTAAAGAGAAAATTTTCGATAAATTCTCTCTCTTTAAAGAGAAAATTTTCGATAAATTATCTCTCTTTAAAGAGAAAATTTTCGATAAATTCTCTCTCTTTAAAGAGAAAATTTTCGATAAATTCTCTCTCTTTAAAGAGAAAATTTTCGATAAATTCTCTCTCTTTAAAGAGAAAATTTTCGATAAATTCTCTCTCTTTAAAGAGAAAATTTTCAATAAATTCTCTCTCTTTAAAGAGAAAATTTTCGATAAATTCTCTCTCTTTAAAGAGAAAATTTTCGATAAATTCTCTCTCTTTAAAGAGAAAATTTTCGATAAATTCTCTCTCTTTAAAGAGAAAATTTTCGATAAATTCTCTCTCTTTAAAGAGAAAATTTTCGATAAATTCTCTCTCTTTAAAGAGAAAATTTTCTATAAATTCTCTCTCTTTAAAGAGAAAATTTTCGATAAATTCTCTCTCTTTAAAGAGAAAATTTTCGATAAATTCTCTCTTTTTAAAGAGAGAATCTTCGATAAATTCTCTTTCTTTAAAGAGAAAATTTTCGATAAATTCTCTTTCTTTAAAGAGAAAATTTTCCCTTTTTAAAGAAAAAATTTTCGAAAAATTTCTATAAGAACAATGAAGAGCTTAATGAATAACAATGAACAGAGCGCAATGAAATTCTTAGGTCGACCTCTATTCAGATCTACTAAATATTGTGGTTTCGAATGTGACAAACGGAGATAGCTAAATTGAGGGTATAAAATATAAACCACAAGTTAGGCTCATTTTGGTAAAAAAAAGTTATATTTTTTGGAATTATTGATATTTTAAATGTTATTTTATAAAAAAAGTTTGTTAAAGAGAGAGTCAAATAGAATTCATTTAAACAGAAATCAAATTAAAAGTTATCCAGGTTTCGTGGATTTTATTTCAAATGGACTTAATACTTACTTGGTAATAAACACCTGTCCTACACAATATCAATAAATTATGACACTAATACATGACTTTAAATTAAAATTTAAAACTAAATCAAATAATATTTCAAAAATTTACCTTAAAATCGCATTACAAAGAGTTTGTATAAAAAATCAATTCAATTCAAGTTCAATATCAAAAATACAACTGAATTAACACAATTAAGTGATCAATAAAACACAAAAAATTTTCAAATAGTGTAAAATGTGTGTTGAGTGTTTAACAGAGTGTTTATGACTGTAATTAATTAATAATTGTAGCTTTTGACATTTTCTTATCATTTAAATAATTGTTTTTTCTCTCACGTTCACTGATATAAATTATATTTATGTGTTTTACTCGTTTTTTATTAAATAAATATGTTATTCATTCAAATAAAGTGAATATCGTAATTGTGGCCT
>PYHX02000495.1:41303625-41335056 GCA_004302925.2 Cochliomyia hominivorax
TTAAAGTTCAAGTTGGCAATTTTGGAGGTGTTTTCCCATTGATTTAAGAAGCACATTTTCTAAATTTCTGAGTACGGGAAACACATATTCACAGTTGGTCATCTCTGTTCTATATTTTCGTTTAAATCGCCAAAAATGTTATTCTTGATTTGGTTGCTAAGCCCTTTTTCACGGCCTCTCGTGAAGTATATTAAATATTAGCGTAAACATGATCTATCCATGCCGTTTGGATATATTTCTAAAAAAGAAAACTAAGTTGACAGCAGATTTGCATTTTGAATTCAGATTCATACGGTTCCAATTTTTCATTTCAAACTCTATTCTAAACGTGAAATAAAAAGTAGGAATAATTCCTTTCATTTCTCTTGAAATGCGAATCATGATCGTATAAAGTCTTTAATTTCCTAATTAATTATTTTATTCAGTGTCTGTCAAATCAGGTAAATGGCTTGCTTTAAAAAATCCTCAATCAAATTCCTTCCGGAATTATATTTTTACTTATACATTCCATATATTAATCCCATCACTTCATATTAAACTTATGTTTATGTAGGACAATAGTTTTCTAGGCATTTAATACTTCACATCCTTAAAAAATAATATATATTTTTAAAGCTCTGCTTTTAGCTTTGACAGTTCCAAACTGCCTCATGCAATCGCCATTTTAGCTATAGATGATAAATTTATAGGAAGAGATAACACAGTCTTAAGGTCTTAATAGAATGATAATAATCGATACTAATAAATATATAGTCGAACTATAATGTTAACTATAATGTTTTTAGAAAAGTCAAAACTTTGAAAAAGAGTATTTTCTAAAAAATGTAAAAAATTTAGAAATTAGATAATAATTAAGAAACAATTAGTAATATTAATAGATTCTGAGAATGAATTCTGAAACTTTAGTTTATAATCTAGAGATATAGATTGAAATTGATAGAATTTTTGAGGATTCACCTCTTTTGGGTTTTAAAAATTAATCCTTAAACGATCAGCAGATTTTTGATTCTTTTTTTTTTTGAACAATGAAGTGATTGAGAGTACAAAAAATAAATATAAAGACTGAGAGAAAAATTCTGGATCAAAGCAGGCTTTGAAGTTTACAATCCAGAGTTGTAGTCTGAGACTATAGTCTATAGTTTAAGTCCATATCTACAAAAATATTGTAAAGATATAGACTCTTATCATCATGCTTAAATATAATTTGACTAAATTATCTTGTTTAATTTCCAATTGTATTGTAATCGATTATAATTTCAGATCAAGCAAATTTTTAGTACCAAAAAAGACTTAATTTTAAAATCTCAATTATGCACAACACTTTCCAAAAAAGGAATACAAAAATGATATAAAATCTTATGACTCAAATGATAAATAACAGCAACAACAACCTAATAAAGAGACCTGAGACCTTCAAGAAAAAAATGAAAGAATGAAATAAAATGAAAAACAACAAATAAAATAGAATCGTATATCATACAGACAGACAGACATTCAGTCGTTTGGTTAACAACAAAAATTCCTTTTCATTCATTATCGTTGTTCTTTTCGCAACACTAACTTTTTATTTTTGTTGTTAATATATTCAAAAGGTATTTTATGGGTGTTAAAGAACACATATTTATGCACACATACTCACGGCACACTCTTTCACTTTTAACACTGACAGCAAGAAACTCATAGATCTTGCCACGTACATGTCATCTGAAATTTATTATAAATAAATTTATTAAAACATGAATTCAGAAAAAGAAAACGATGAAGAGAGAGAGAGAGAGAGAGAGAGAGAGATATGAATAGAATTATTTAGTGGAATATTTGACGGGTATACACAGACATATATTCTCGAGAGGTGAAAGGCATGTTAACGTGTTAGTGAAAGAAATAAAATGCACTAGAATTCCAGGAAATTCCCCCTTATAAATTTCTTTATGGGGGAAGTATTGTAATAAAATGTTGTTGCATTATAAACAAAATCTTATATTCCAGTCTTTTTTTAAACATGTCAGTTTTTAATTTATATTTAGAATAAAAATATGGGAAACATTTTGTTTGTTGATACTTCACTTTTTGTTAATATAAAAGTATTCCTTGGTTAATATCAATTCCTTATATACTAAGAAGATCTAAGGAACTAGTATTGCCCGATAAATATATCTTCCAATATTTCACACATCACCAAATTGCACATTTACTCTGATATTAGACTTTGGAAATAAGATTCAACTATTCAATAAGGGAACATTTGACGGAATCGTTTTATGGGGATCTATTGAGTAAAAGAAATACAAAATGCATTTTATATGAGACAACTGTCTGGAATTTATTTAGTTGTATACAATAAGTCTGTAAATTGCTTAGACTTAGCTATAGAATGAGAACAGAGTTGGGGACAATATAGAACAATAATATAAGATGATAAACGAAATTTATAAACTGAATGGTGATGTAAACTTATCATCTATAATATAGAATCATGGACTAATAATGTTTTATAAACTATAATCTGTTGATATAGTCTCAGGCTTATGATAGAGACGAACACTCTAACTGAGAAAGATACTTATTTAAATTTAAGTCTAGAAGAAGTGAACTTATTTAAATGAGTTTGTAGTTTGAAATTAGAGTCTGATATGGAAAAATCAAAGAATTATTTCAGAACTGGAATCTACAATATAAAGATTATTAGACTAAATAATACATTCTGCTAAGATCTGCATATACGATTTGAAATTAACTCTGAAATTATGGACTGATAACGCCCAATAGAATAAAGTTATTTTTTCGGATGCCCTACAGTATAAATCTGAAATATTTCAAATAAACAATGAATCCTATTTAGTACTGAAAACATGATCCGATAATTCTGATGAAAAAAATGTGATAAGAAGAGAGCGGCAGGAGTCTGAAGACATCACTAGATTCAGAAGAGTATGAGTATATTGTGGGGCAGCAGCCCCACAAAAATGGAACAATTTAGAAACGAAAAAAATATTGGTAAACACCAAATTATGGTCTATGGTTTGGTGTATAGTAACGTTTTAAATATTGTCCCGTCTATAATAAAGCTTTCGTCTATAGTCAGGTCTATAGAATCGCCTATAGCCTGAACATTTGTCCCATCTACATTTTAGTCTATAGGCTAGCTTTTAGCCTGGTCAATAGTTTGATCTATAATATTGCCCACAGTCTGGCCTTTAGTTTGGTCTCTAGTATCACCTATGGTCTGGTCTATTGCCTATAGCTTTTAGTATGGTCTAAAGTATCGCCTATAGCCTGATCTCTTACCTCGCGTATGGTTTGGTCAATAGACTCATTTGATGTATCGCCTATAGACTGGTCTATTGCCTTTTGTTTGACCTATTGTGCCGCCTAAAACTTGGCTTACAGTAATGGTTTTTGTTTGGTCTCGCTCATAGCCTATAGTTTGGTCTATAGTTTTGTTTACATTTGTGTCTAAAGTTTGGTATATTAAATCGCCTATACTCTTCTTCTATTATCTAACCTACAGGCTGGTTTACTCGAAATTTGAAATCAGCAATTTTTTCACAATTTATATTTTAAGTAAAAATGATTTAATAATAAGGACAAAATAGAAATACACCACAATCCGTTATAAATATAAAATATAACAGTTTATAATAAAGAGGAAATTATTTTTATCTTTGTTTTATTTTTGCTATAAAATGGATTTTATTTTTATATCAAATGATGGATAACCAAACGGAAATTAAGTAATGGAAGGAAAGAGAAAATAGTTCTATAAATCACAAATGAAATGGAGAAAAAAGAGCTTTAAGATGACTTTAACTACTTTTTAAGATTTTTATTATTATGATAAATTGCACTTAATTATAATATACTTTATAAAATATTTTATAAGAAAATGAATCTGTACTCACTCAAACTGCGAATGAATTTCTGAAATAAAAGAAAAAAGAATTTTACAATAAAAAATCAAATTTATATAAAAACGAGTGTCACACTTTTTTAATAAAATCAGTTTTTAACAAAAAGATTTATTTTCCAAAATCATATAAAGACAGTTATTACGTTTTTCTGACTAAACGTATAATTTAAGATTAAATCTTAAGTTGTTATTAAACAAGAAACTAATTTGCTTTAACATAATATATGACACTTTTCGTGTATGTGTCTCCTTTTTTCTGGTAACCGAAAACGTGCTTAATTTGATAAAGAAATAAAAAAAAAAACAAAATTCTTATTCTAAAAAAATATATATGAATCTAATGATACCCTACATGCAGATGGTAATACACCTTAAAGTATACCTTTCGGCTCAGAATCATTTTCTGAATCGATTTAAGAATGTCCGTCCGTCTGTCTGTCAGTCTGCGCCGATAACTGTCCATGTAAACGTTGTGATTTTTAAAACATCCCGATAATTTAGTACATATTATTATTGCGGCCCAAGGTGGCCAAGTTCCGTCTAATATTTCCAGTACCTCCCAAACAAATCCTCCCTAAATAAGGTTTTAGCTCATAAAAATCCTTAATATAAAGACATTTTAACTAATTTGACAAAATAAGTTTTATAATATTCCAACACCATGTGCCAAATTATACAAGAGTCGGTCCATTCTTCTCATAGGTTCCTTACAAGCCCCTTATCAATCACTTTGAAGGGCATAAATCTCACACACACTTTGGTATTGTAATAATAATTAGACAAAATAAAATAAATATAAGCAAAAATCTTTATGCAAAATTATACGAGGGTCGTTCCATAATTTCTTCTAGTTCTTACAACATCCCACAGAAAAATTCACATTAATGTTATTATTACAATATAGTACTGCACACTTATGTATAAATCAAAATTAAATTATACGAGGATCGTTCATTAATTTTTCGTAACTACTTTTTTACCAACATTGCTGTGTAGGGTTAACATAGTCGAGCTTGACCGACTATCACATTTTTACTTGTTTTTTGTTTGGTTATGTGTTAAACTCGCCTTTGGCTCAATGACATTTAACTGTCAAAACACTCTCAAAATGGGGAACGAAGTGTGAGAGAAAACAAACATTTGGTTTTGAGACTTTGTGATATTTGAATTAAGATTTTGTTATAAAAAATTAGAGAGAAGAAAGTGTTTTATTGTAATTTGAATTTGGTTTTCAAATTTATCAAGTCTGGTCACGTTGGAAACGTAAAAAGAAGGAATTTCAAAGAAAATGAAAAAAAAAAAAAAAAAAAAAAAATATAGAATCTGATACTTGTAACTGACATTCCTAATAAAAAGGGAAATTTGCATGAGTGTTTGCTAAATTTTATGTTAAATTAGTGTGTTTATTTTGCATTAACATGATTCTTAAGATAAAATCTCAATTGATTTAAATTTTTTGTTAAGGAAATTTTAGATAAATTCTATTGTATTTTGATTATAAATTTGCAAATAATCAACTCCTTGAGCGCATAAATTGAGCACGAAGTGGTTAAATGGATGAGGAAGTAATAATACTAAAACGGGTATAGAAAATCTAAGATAAACGTTATAGCTGAAGAAATTTCATATTATGGTAATTTTGTCGAATGAATGTTACGTTTTGAAAAAAATCTATCTATATAGACTCTGGTCTATCTATATAGACTCTGGTCTATCTATATAGACTCTGGTCTATCTATATAGACTCTGGTCTATCTATTTAGACTCTGGTCTATCTATATAGACTCTGGTCTATCTATTTAGACTCTGGTCTATCTATATAGACTCTGGTCTATCTATATAGACTCTGGTCTATCTATATAGACTCTGGTCTATCTATATAGACTCTGGTCTATCTATATAGACTCTGGTCTATCTATATAGACTCTGGTCTATCTATATAGACTCTGGTCTATCTATATAGACTCTGGTCTATCTATATAGACTCTGGTCTATCTATATAGACTCTGGTCTATCTATATAGACTCTGGTCTATCTATATAGACTCTGGTCTATCTATATAGACTCTGGTCTATCTTATATAGACTCTGGTCTATCTATATAGACTCTGGTCTATCTATATAGACTCTGGTCTATCTATATAGACTCTGGTCTATCTATATAGACTCTGGTCTATCTATATAGACTCTGGTCTATCTATATAGACTCTGGTCTATCTATATAGACTCTGGTCTATCTATATAGACTCTGGTCTATCTATATAGACTCTGGTCTATCTATATAGACTCTGGTCTATCTATATAGACTCTGGTCTATCTATATAGACTCTGGTCTATCTATATAGACTCTGGTCTATCTATATAGACTCTGGTCTATCTATATAGACTCTGGTCTATCTATATAGAATCTGGTCTATCTATATAGACTCTGGTCTATCTCTATAGACTCTGGTCTATCTATATAGACTCTGGTCTATCTCTATAGACTCTGGTCTATCTATATAGACTCTGGTCTATCTATATAGACTCTGGTCTATCTATATAGACTCTGGTCTATCTATATAGACTCTGGTCTATCTATATAGACTCTGGTCTATCTATATAGACTCTAGTCTATCTATATAGACTCTGGTCTATCTATATAGACTCTGGTCTATCTATTTAGACTCTGGTCTATCTATATAGACTCTGGTCTATCTATTTAGACTCTGGTCTATCTATATAGACTCTGGTCTATCTATATAGACTCTGGTCTATCTATTTAGACTCTGGTCTATCTATATAGACTCTGGTCTATCTATATAGACTCTGGTCTATCTATATAGACTCTGGTGTTTCTATATAGACACTTGTCTTTCTATATAGACTCTTGTCTTTCTATGTAGACTCTATTATAGACTCCGGTATAAAGAATCTGGTCTATAGACTCTGGTCAATAGACTCTGCTCTGTGTACTCTGGTCTATAGAATCTGGTATTTACACATTGATCAAAAGACTCTGGTCAACAGACTGTGGACAATAGAATGTAGTCTACAGTAGGATATACAAACGCTATAGACTTTCAAAATATATCAGGTTTGACCTATAGACTCTCGTCTATAGTCTGATCTATAGACATTCATTTATAGTCTGATCTTTAGACTCTAGTCTATAGCCTGAATTAGAAACTCTCTTTTATTGTGTGATCATAGATAATGGTCTGTAGTTCGATATTATATGATATAATAGGCCTATGGCCTATTTTGGTCTATGATCTGGCACATATTATATTAAAAATAAAATAAAAACTCATTCCTCATACCTTTTGAAAAGTGACCAGAAATAATGCAGATTTATTAGAATATTTTCCGTTAATTTGCCGCCATTTGCGTTAATGATGTGCAATCGCTTGGCAATTGATTTGCTTCCCCATGTGTTCTTAATTATAAATTTCATTTACATTTTTTCCTTTTTTCGGATTTTGCAATTTTAATTTATATTATTTTTTTATTATTCTTTCAGCCGCTTTAACAATTGTTGCATTGAATTTCATTTCATTTAATTTCCACTTAATTTGATTTTAAATTCAATTAAAACGTATTTAAAAGAATTGAACTATTTTTATAGTTTTTATATTAATTTTTGGCTAAAATTATATAAAAACAGAAAATATAAAATAAAATCAAAACTAAAAATAAAATTATTTAATTTGTAAATAAATTTTAATAAATATTTATTTAAATGCGAAAAAAAGAATATTTACATTTAAGGAGTGAGATCCAAAAATCCTTAAAATACATATATGGGAATGAAATCCAAACCACTAAACATTCAGTTTGAATTTTTATTTGATTGAAATTATTTTTATAATTTCCAAAAAAAAAAAAATAGTTTTATAGTTTTAATCAAAACTGATGAAATTTTAACATTTATCCGAAACTCTTCCATTAATGTTTATAACCTACGCCATGGAGTAATATGCGTTTGTGCAGATGTTTGTAACGGGCAGAAAAAATAGTCCTACCATCACTTTTTAGTATACCGTTCGTTTAAGAATCACTTCCAAATATAACTTTGAAGAGCTTAAATCTCACATATACATTATTGTATTAAAAGTTAATCAAATTAAAAGAAAAGTAAGCAGATATCTATGTTCAAAATTTCTACTAGCCCTTGATAAATTCCTTTTTGAAAAGCACAAATTGCACATATATGACAAATTAAGATAAATTTAAGTCAAAACCGGGGTCAGCAGTCCATTATTCTCTCTAACTTTAGATAAAAATTCTTTTTATAACGTATAAATTTCACGTAAACAAACACAAAAAAAGCAGCAGTCATTTACAACCAAAAATGTCGAACTTGACCGATTATACATTTTTTACCAGTTTTATAGTTCCTTTAGTCATTTTGCTCGAACAGATGTTTCTTCACGTTTAAAATTCACCACAGTTTTGGACACCTTTTTTGTACTCGTCAATTCAAAATATATTAGCAAGATCCAAATATCTCTCGAATGGCCTTAGCTCCGGGCAGTTTGGAAGATTTGTCTTTCTTGGTACAAATACCAAGTTTCTGTAACTCATGCAGAAAAAATGTTTATTTTAAGAAATCTGATTTCAAATTCCATGCTCTATTTTTGGTGTTACCACTTTTAGCTGCTTTATTGCAGTCTTGTATGTTCTAAGACTTGAATTAGCTATAACTTTTCGTACCAAATAGTCCGAGTACTGAGCCAGCCGGGTTGCTTTCCTACCGATTGTATTGCGAGCTTTTTTAAAAATGCTTTCTATTTTCTATTGGCTTTAGAAACATCATACGGATCATTTCTTCTACCTGTACGGACAAGTTCTTCCGGTACTGTTAACTAGCATTGAAAGCAGTTTGACGGCAGACTTTTGAATGCTTGGCTGAACCTTTGTGGACCAAGTGGAGTTTTTAATATTTAATAATTTTGACATTTAACATTTTAACTTACATGTTTTCAAAAAAAAATCAAATAAAACTTGAGTTCAAAGTGTTAATAATTTTTCGATCTCATTCCTTATTTGCACAAAAGAGAAAAAAACGACGAAGTTTAATTAAAAACTATTTTAAATTGAAATATTTGTGAAAATAAGTTTTTCACGTAAAAATAAATTCATTTTAAAAATAAAATTTTAAGAATTTTTCAAATGAGGAAACAAAAAAATTATTGAATTTTAATGATAAAAGATTTCTGAAAATTCTTTTTATAACTTCCTTTTTCTTTTAAAAATTCGTTTACACATAAATTAATTGTTTTAATTAATTTTTAATTGATTTAAATGCAATAAAAATTATTCACAATTTTCAATTTTTATTCCTCAGTTTGTTGAAACCGCCTCATTTTTAAAGGCAAATAAAATGTTATTGACACTCATTTTCTTGTCACGACTTTTTCTCTCTCTCTCTCTCGTTCAATTTTAGTTCATTTAAAATCTATTCACTTTTAATTATTGTGAGAATTTTTGTGTGGCCTTTTCGGTTTTTTCGCTTATAAAATTAATTTATTGTCATTAAAATTTATGGTTAATAATTTTTTTAAAGGGAAAAATCACATACGAGGTATTTGTAATTAGGTTTTCTAAATGAATTATTAACTTCATATTAAAATGGAAAAATCCATCAATTATCCATTCAGAAAATGTATTTCAGCAATTTACAACCAAATTGTATGGTAAAACCAATTAAAAGACAGAATAATTTAAAAAATGATAAATTAAAACATTTAAATTTTATATAACGTTTATTTGTAGTCACTTTTGTTCCATATCGAAATTCCAGTTCCTTAAATAAGAGTCTAATCGAGAAAAGGGCGTTGATTTGTATTCACTTGTATTTAATATTGAAATTCATGATTTTTGGTAAAAAATCGAGTTTTTCATTCAGAAAATTAAAAATGGATCTAGTTCCTTAAATAAGCGTCTAATCAAGGAAAGGACGTTGAATTGTTATCACTTTAGGTCATATTGAAATTCATGATTTATGGTCAAAAATTGACATTTATTTGAAATCACTTTTAAAAAATCGTTTTTTAAGAAATTAAAATTGGTTCCATTTCCTTAAATACGCGTCCAATCAAGAAAAGGACATTGATTTGTAATCACTTTTATTTCATATCGAAATTTATGATTTTTGGACAAAAATCGAGTTTTTTATTAAGAAAACTAAAATTGGCTCTAGTTCCTTTAATACGCGTCCAATCAAGAAAAGGACGTTGAATTTGTAATCAATTTTATTTCATATCGAAATTCATGATTTTTGGTCAAAAATCTTTTTTTTTTTACTGAGGAAACTAAAATTGGCTCCATTTCCTTAAATATGCATCTAATCAAGAGAAGAACGTTGATTTCAAAAACAAATTCATAAGTTTTGGTAAAAATTCGATCTTTTTAAAGAAGAAAATAAAATCGATTCTAGTTCCTTACATAAATTCATTTTTATTTTATGTCGAAATCCTAGAATCAATTTTAAACATGTTATATCCATTTTAAGTTCAGGTCCAAAAACTTTCATCTTTAGCAATAAAAAGTTAATGATTCAAAAAAACGTTCGTTTTCTCTTTTACTATAAAAGTTGTGACTCTAAAATAAAGTCCTTTTGTTGAAGAACTTAAAATTGAACAAGTTAGGTCCAGTTTAAGTTTAGGTAGAAATAGTGAGTGATCCTGAAATAACACTATATTAAACCATTAATGACTTTTTTGAGTCTTCAGTTCAGAAATTTTTTAATTGTTTTATTCCGTCCTTTCTCAATTTTTTTTTTGGTTCTGTGAAAACAATTTTCACTTTCATCTTGGCATGTGACTGTTTGTCTGGCTGTGTATTGTCGCTTTCAAGAGGTTATAAATTTTTTTTAATATTTTTGTTGCTTTTATTTTAATTTTTATTCTTAAAAAAACATGAAATGAACATAATTTAATTTAAAGCGCTAAAAATAACTTTTATAAATTGACTTTAGATGCTGCTGTTCTGATGTTAAATTGAAAAAGAGTATAAATGGGGACCAAGTGATGATAGAGGGATTTAGTTTGTTTATTTTGTAAATATTTGTGAAACAAAAATGTAGACATATCGTGTGCCATGTCAGCAGTAAAATTTAAAGCTTACATATGGTTGATTATGTATGTATGTATGTGTGTGTAAAAGTGTTGACTATTTAAGGAATTAAAGTAAATAAATAAATTTAAGTTATTTTTAGCTTTTTTTTAGAGCAAAAAGAAGAAACATTTTTGCATCTATTGTATGGTAATGATGACGATCTGTGAGACACAATGTCTATGACCTATAACATTTCATAGGAAAAAACATATAATCATTCTTTCCTTTTTCTAATTTTTCATTTATACTTGAACTAGTTTCAATTTGTTTCTTTTTTTGCTCTAACACACCAACAACTGGCAATTCATTAATTTTCACTTTACTGTCAAATGATTTGTGAAAAATTACTAATTACAATGAACATGTTTTGAAAATAAAAAAGGCAGAAAAGCGAAAAAAGACATTTTCATATAATTTCAGAAAATTTCACAAAATTACGCGCAAATGATCGATAATAAGTCATGTGCACATTTAATAAGTCTATTTCGTTTTTAGAAATCGATTAAATTCTTAAAATTTATTTGAGACGATTTAATGTCATGATTGATTTATTTAAAATTAAACGAAATGTTTTCACAACGACAACAAATAAGGAGTGAGATGAGAAAAAATCTTAACATACATATATGTGAAGAAAAATAAAACTAAAAACTTTAGACTATCTAATCTATATGGACATGTAGTCCATCTCTGTTAAAAATCTACCATACTTTTTGAGACCTTTTTGTGCTCTTCAAGAGCCCTATATCTCTTCATAAGCCTTAGCTGCGGGCAGTTTGAAGATTTCGGCTCTCTTGTTCTCACATGATTCTTGTACCACTCAAAGGCTTCTTTAGCATAGTGACAGCATGTCATGTCAGGCCAAAAATAAGTGGATATTACAAAGTCCCATGAATGTAACACCTTTTTTTAAACATTCCTTGAAGTTAATTTCGGTATTTATAGAGACCGTTGAAAAAATTATTAGCTTCTTTTGCCACAACCATATATTGATTGCCATACAAAGAACTTTTGGGGAAATTTTTACTGCTTTTGCATCTTTAACTTTTCCTCGTGCATCAACAACATAAAAATTTTAACCAAGAAGTTTCGAAAAATCGATAATTTCACTTTAATTTCATTCTGTTTTTTTTTTTTTTTTTTTGGCTTTAAATGTTTTTGTGTTCCTGTCAGAAACTTTTTAAGTCTACTTGCAATCGTTTAACTTTCAAAAATTTTAAAAAATTCAAAAATTTAAATAAAAACGTGTATTAAGAATTGTTCGATCTCACACCTTAAGAGAAATAATTACAGAAAACGTTGAAAATAAATTTTCTTTAAACAAATTCAATTTATATTACGACAGTAATTAAATAATACAAGAGGCAGAAGAACTATAAAGGAAAAAAGATTTCAAAAAGTTGTCAATAAATTTATTCAAAGAAATAAAAAATGGATTTTTTTAAAAAAGGCACCAAAAAGCATTTCCGGAATATTTTTAAATTAAAGCACTATAAACTGTAAGTCAAATAAAAGAAAAAACTCACTCTTAATAGCATTATTCCCCTTAAAACAGTACAAAAGCCATTAACTACATCCATTATTTGTAGCACAAAAATCTAGTAATGAACTTGAAAAAACAAGCCCCCTTTTTTCAGTCACGATCGCCTGTTCACACTTTCCAACACTCGCACACACGCAAACACTTTTCAATAAAAAAAAACTTTGTTCACATTAATTATTTCCACCCCTTCGTAATTTACCAAACATTCAGGCAGACGGACAGACACCCACATAATAACAAACCGAAAACATTTGTTTCATATAGAAATAGAAAGAGTATAAGAATGAATGAGAGAGGAGATCGTGAGTAAGAAATAAAGAGAGTAAATATGAACACAATTTTTTGTCGCCCCAAGAAAACACACAACAAATAAGAAACGTAAGAAAAAGTGTGGTGAAAATGTACAAAAATAACGTCACATATAGCAAAATCTGTGTGAAGAAATTATGACAGAGGTGAAATAACAGAGGCACGAGAATTATGATTACAATTGTAATAATAATAAAAATCTAATGGTTATGTCACTAAAATCTCAGATCCAAGTCTCTTTTATTATGTTTTTTATTTTTGGTTTGAATTTTTCAACAAAACCATATTTTATTTGGAATCACAAATTTTTCATACCGAAAATCTATAATTTTGGATTAATATATAAATTGATCATAACTTGTTTAATTTTTGCAAAATAACTTAAGTTTAGAATCACCGATCGATATTTTTCGACTAATACTTAAATTGTCCTTAACTTGCTTAATATTGAGTTTTTATTTAACGAAATTTTAATACTACAAATCGACATTCTTAGACCAAAATTTATATTTACCATAACTTGCTTAATATTGACTTTTTCGAATAAAGCATTTTTGGAATCGCTAGTTTTTCGAAACAGAAATCGATATTTTCGGACCAAAACAAAACCGGACTTAAGTCTATGTAAATGTAAATTTCGGTATTTATAGACGATTGGCTTCTTTTGGAGCAACTGTATATTTCTCTGTAGACAAACTATAGTCCAATCTATATGATATAGACTAGACTTAAGTCCAATCTATATAGTATAGACTAGACTTTAGTCTAATCTAAATCTTGTCTATATACCATAGTCCAGACTAGATTTAAATCTTGTCTATATAATATATTCTAGACTAAAATCAAGTTTTTTCTATATAATCTAGACAAAACTTTAGCTAAATCTTGTCTATATAATCTTGACTATACTAGTTTTATGTCTGGTCTATATAATAAAGACTTGACTCAAGATTTATCAATATTATATAGACAGGACAAGACTTATGTCTTATCTATATAATATGAACTATAAATTATATTCTGGAGGTTTTATGATCCAAAGCAAACATTTTCTGTGGCACCCCATTAAATTTTATCATTTCCCCTTGCTGATCTTGATCAACACGATCACACCGTCTAATATAATATGGTGGTACATTTTACGCTTATTTATTATACATAACGTACACGAATAAATTTCACGCTCTCTCTCACTCTCTTTCATACGCTCAATCTTTGAATACTAAAAGGCGACAAATTCTCTATACCAACAAACAGATACAAAAGAAAGATTTTCAGATATTAAATTAAACGAAACAAAATTGTATCTTACAGATTGACATGAGTAAATGTTTTAGTATCATGCCGTGCATATAAACAATAACGTCGTCTCATTGTCGTTTAACGTGAAAAAAGAGGAAAAAAAGAAAAAACTTTCAAATGTTTAAAACTTAAAAAAAAAACAAACAACAAAACAAAATACGATTATTTTTATTAAATTAAAACCTAAAGATTTATCACATTTAGTTTTTCACAAATATGATTATTTAACCTGATTTTTTAGCAATAAAAGTGATGAAAGAAAAATTAAGAAAAAAAATGGTTTTGAACGGAAAGAATAAAAAAGCGGCTTTATTTTGTGATTATTTTGAAATACAATAAATAATAATAAAATCAAGGCAGAAATAATAATTAAAATAAATATTATTATGACCTAAAAATTGCAACAAAAATTATGAGAAAGAAATTGTCACTTTCATAATCAAAAAAATCAATTTCAAATTTGTGCAATAATTTAAATAAAATGTGAAAGAATAAAGAAAAATTAAAAAAATATATAAATAAAATTTATAAAAAAGTATGAAATCATTAGATTCACAAAAAAAATAAATAAATTTTAAAGAAAATAAGTAAGAAGTTATAGTCGTTCAAGTCCGACTATTTAATACCTTACACCACATTGTTGATTATAAGTGGTAGCTACTTAGCATTAATAAACGACCCTCGTATTTATTATTATATGCTTAAGAGTTTACTATATTCTAATAGTATTTACATTTATGCGGGCTTAGTACGTTCTAAAAGGTTTTTTATGGAGCCCTTTTATGGCAGCTAGAAGAAATTATGTGCCGAACCTCGTAAAAGTTCGCACATCAAGTTTCGCTTATACTTGTCTTAATTTTAACAATCCATATTACTATAATAATTTAAGGAAAATAGGTTGTATGGGACCTTTGAGTTATAAAGAACTGATCTTCCGGTAATTTGGCACATTGTTTTAGAATATTATTGGAGTTATTTGTACCTATTTTCATTAGAATCGCCTTAAAACCCTATTCCGAAGGAACTATTGTATGGGCGCTATGGTGAAATAATGGACCCATCATTACCAATTTTAATAGGCATAGTCCTTGGGCCAAACAACGACATTTATCAAATTTCATTAACACTGAGGCCTGCATTTTGTTCACAAGATTTACATAGACAGCCAGCTAGACGGCCGGAAGAACATCGTTAAATCGACTCAGAAAGCAATTTTAGGTACATCATTTTATAATATTATAAAACGTATTTGTGCTAAATTTCATTAAAATCACTTTATATTTATGATCTTAATACCCCATTCCGGGAGAACTCTTTTATTGGGTCTATGTAAAGTAATGGACCCGTCATCACCACTTTTAGAGGGCATCATCATTGGGCCAAGATAATGATACGTGCCAAATTTCCTTAAGATATCATTAAAATTTCGGGCTGCATTTTATTCACAAAGTTTATATGGATAGCAAGTTATAAAGCCAGTCGGACATTGTTAAATCGACTTAGAAAGTAATCCTGAGTCGTGTTAGCACACATTATTTTGTCTCTTACAATGTGTGCTTAAACGCATAATACCTCAACCACCTATGGTGGTGTAGGGTATAAAAAGAAGAATACAACATATAAACCAAAATTCGCATTAATATAGAGAGAGAACAAAAAAAATACAGAAAAAATAGTCACCAGAAAAAGTTAATTCCGCACAATAATGTAAAAAAAGCGTAAATAATAATAATTTTTTTTATTACACCTACAAATTAAAGTATTTGAGTTGAGTATTATAATGACAGTGTTGAGTCAAATAATTGGCCATATTCAGTATTTGCTGTCAGCAAAAAAAACAACAACAAAAAACACAGAAAAATTATTGTCAAAAGTGTCATTGTTTTGTGTGTTTTTTTCTTCATTTTCGTATTTTTTGTTGTTGTTTTTTATATCTGAATTAAACAAAACGTAATTAACGTTGTAATAAAATACTATAAAAACAATAGCAACAATTACTATGACAACAGCAACAACAATAATATAAAACCATAATTTAAAAAGAAAAAAATTATATGAAAAAGAAAAAAATAGAAACAATAACAATAAACAACAACAAAAGCTATAGAATGAATTTTTTATTTTTTTATCTCTGTTGTTTCTGCAAACAATTAAATTTAAATTTTTAAAATAAAACGATGATGATGATGATGTTCAGTTTGCTATTTTCAGTCATAATTGTTCTTATTTCCTTTTTTTAGGAGGCTTTTATTTAATTATCGTTTTTAGGTTTGAATTATAATTTTTTTATTAATACACAGATAGAATCAGGAATTTATATATAATATTGTGGAAAACAAAACTTTGCATCGTTAATACTCATTCTTAACAGTTAGGAAAACTTATTCCCTCTTCCATTAAAAATAAGTTAAAGACCGATCATTGAGCCCGCATAAAAAATTATGGACCGACTCTAGTAGAATATTAATTTGTAATTTGTGCTACTACATCTTCCATCATAATCACATAAAAAGTGAGATCGAAAAATTATGCAACTTTTTTCGGAAACCCTTCCTTTAATGCTTTCATAGAGCTTTCTGTCACTTGCCCGAACAGGTGGTAAATCTCCGTTTTAAATCTGCAACACTTTTGTGCATGGTTTTTGTGCTCTTCAATTCTCATTTAACAAGAGCCTCTCCTCTAGCCTAGCTCTCGACAGTTTGGAGGAGCACAAAAACTATATCATTGTTTTTGTACCATTCAAGGCCTTGCTTATAGCAACAGGATGCCAAGTCAGGCGAAAAATAAATGTACACATTACGAAGTCTTGTGAATGGAAGCAACCCTTTTTGTAAATATTCCTTCATGTAAATTTCGATGTTTAAAGAGCTCCTTGTCATTATGACTGGGTTCTTTTGCCACAACTGCATATTGCTTCTTCTTCAATTTCTTCTTCAACATTCCCTCAAGAACCAGTAACATAAAATTTTCGAGATATAAAGTTGCGAAAGATTATTTTATTTAGAAAACTTGAATTAAATTTTTGTGCTCTGTTTCTGCCCTTTAAGTTTTTAACAGCGTTCCTGTTTCTGTTAGCTCTAACTTTTCACACCTATCGCATGCTTTTTTGGAAATGCTTTCTATTTTGGCTTTAAAAGCATCATGTAGATTAAAAAGAGTTTGTATCAGATATCACTCTACAATTTATGCCGGTTTTAAATTAGAACCTCTCAGACCAAATTTTAATTGTGCTTTGTCAATTATTTAAAGTGACTCAAATTAATTGAGCCATTTAAAGGGAAAATGCTTTCTTTTTCTGATATAACATTTTTTAAAGAATTGATCTCTTAAATTACCTGAAGGAACGACAATTGAGCACAAAGTATATATTACTAAGTCGACTCTGATTTTTATATAATTGAAAAACATATACCAAAACATACATCTTAAATGGCAAATTTAATAACTCTTAAGGTTCAAGGTCAAATCAAGGTTCCTGGCGGGTTAGAAACTATAAAAGTAAATATTCTGAATCGATTTTAAAGATTTTCACTCTAAATTTAATTAAGATGAATGTTATATAATTAGATTATAAACGATATATTTAAAGTCGATGAATCATTTAACATGAATCACTTACATTTAAATGGAACCTGTTTCTTAATAATATCACAATGTATGAATCATTTTGATCAAATTGAAAATAATATTTTTAATCAGTTATCAAATACTTAATTGCAGTGAACAATTAACGCATTTTTTATTTACAATTTGAACGAAAAATTTCGTTTAAATTAAAAATGGTTGATCAGTTTTGAAATTAAAAAAAAAAAAAAAAAAAAAAAAAAAAAAAACAAAGGAATATTCATTCTGATATCATCCACCATATCTGTATATTATAAAGGAATAACACTCGCTCCTACAATTTTTTAGGTGGCAAAAGACCCTGAACAGATGGATAAAGTCAGATAATAAACTCTAATTAACTCACTTTATCGTATCGTATCGTAGGAAGTCATTAAAAAGCGTTTATCACACGCCACACTTTATAGCCACCTAGAGCATCAAACATGAGACATTAGGACTTTGTGTACGCAATCAGTTGCCAAGCGTTCAATCACGTCATTGCTACAAGGTGTAATTTCGCACACGTGACAATAAATAACCTGTTAACCCACGTTGAAGTGACTAGTCGGAGATTAGTGAAGTGAATAACTAATCTCCGAAAGGTGTCACCTTTTAGTATGTCGGATGAAACAGGGTATCATATACGAAACTATACACAAACTGTTTCTAAATAAAATATAATGCAAATATTAAGTGTGATAAAATCTGTCATACTTTTGATTATAATTTGTATTCTACTGATCCGATGTGAATAATTTTTGATATGATATTAAGGCTTTATTTCATTAACAAATGAGGTTATTTTCAATCAAGAAAGTTCTTCATTTGAATTTTGAGACTTTCTCAGATATTGTCCTATAACATTTTATTTGTTGAGCCGTTTTTGTTGGATTTAAGGAAGAAACTGCTCAGGATGACAATAAATAATCTGATTTTCATTCAGTTTAATCGATTAGCTTGGATATGAGTGAGCCGACAACAGTTAGACTTGCCGACATAGCTAAATCGACTGAAATATTTGATTTCGTCTAATATCCTTATTGACAAACTGTAGTGAAACCAAAGTAGAATTGTTCAGTACATAAATTCTTTTAAATAAAAAAAATTGAACCAATTTCTGAAATAGTCAGTCCAATTTTAAGGTTATAAATTCAAATTTAATTTATATAATTCAGAATTTTAAATTTCTTGTAGAATTATCACCAAAACTTATTTGAATCTATAAAAAACATAAAGAAAACTAATAAAAATTAATGTTATACAAGTGTTTTTAAATAAAAAAAACAAAAGTTATTCACAATAACGAAAAAGAAAAAAATATTTTCAAAAATCCCTTTTGAAGACACACACACACCAGACAGACAGGCAGACAAAAACAATTAAAATGTTAATTTTCATTTTATACAAACTGAAAAATCAAATTGAATTTAATTTAAATTGATTTAATAATTTTTCTTTTTACAACTAAAGAAACAGCAAAGAATTTGGGCTAAAAAATTATACACACACAACTCGAAATGAGTCCACACAAATGAACAGCTGTTGGAAAAGTTTAAAAAAAAAAAAAAAACCTACAACATAAACAACTTTTCTTGCAAACCGACGTTCTTATTATAAGAAACAGTAAAAACAACAAAAGAACTAGAAGAAGAATTAAGACCCAATAAAAATCACATTTTAGTAATTTTCCTTCAATTAAATTAAAGAGAAATAAAATTAAAGAAACGACAATAAAACAACAAAATTAATAATAAAATTCACACAATTTAATGCAAAATGAAAAAAAATTAAAAAGAAATATAAATTTATTTATTAAGGAGTGAGAACGAAAAATTCTTACATACATGTATGTTAATAAAATCGTAACCACTAAAGTTGCAATTTTAATTTTTTAAAAATTACAAACAATAATTTTATAGTTTTAATCACTAGTGAAGAAATTTTGAACCTTACCGGAAGCTATATTCAATTAACGTGCTTTCTGTCACGTTGCTCGAATCGTTTAAAATCAACCACACTTTTAGACACTTTTTAAGCCGGCTTCAGAGCCCTGACATTTTGCAGGATTTGCTACTCTTGGTACAAATACCACATTACTGTTCTTGTACCGCTTAATATAGTGACAGAACGCCAAGTCAGGCCATGTATAAGTGGACACTTTATAAAGTCTTATGGATAGAAACAGCCTTTTGTATAAACATTCCTTTATGTACATTTCGGTATTTTTAGAGCCAATTATTTGTTACAAAATAATTGGCTCATTTGCCGCAGCTGCATATTGTTTGCGTTACCAAGAGCTTTTTGGAAAATTTTGGTTGCTTTTGGATACTAAACTTTTATTTAAGATCCTCACAGCATCAGGAAGTTGCGAAAAATCTGCCGGAACAGAATATTTTGCTCCATAATGAATGACGAACTATTATGTAACAAGAGTAATTTTTTTGGAAAACTTTACAATTTCTTTCGTTTGTTGGTTCCTAAATTTTTATCGTTTATGTTTTTAAAATACTCCAAAAAAATTAGCTCATTGGGCTGCCTTTTCTACTGGATGTATGGAAACCTTTTTTGCTTTTTATTTTTTTGGATTTAGAAGCATCATGTGGACCATTCCATCTACCAACTTATATCAACGTATAAGTTCTTCCGGTACGGTTTAATAATATTAGAAATAGTTTAACGGCAGACCTTTTAATGCTTGTTGGACCAAGTTGGGTTTTGTTAAAAATATTTAATAATTTTTGTGCGCACTTTTTTCTGGTCACCCATTTTAAACAGATTAACAACAACAGATTAACAACAAATGTGTGTTTAGAATTTTTCGATCTCAATCCTTATTATTTTTCTTAATTCGAAAAACAACATACAGTATGTAAAAATAATAAATTAAAAAAAAAATATTTTATTTTCATTCTCTCCTCCTGACTCTTGCTCTCTCTCTCTCTTCTAGCCCTGACATTAAACTGCAGATGAAAAATATTTATTTTTATTTCTTGAGAAAAATAATATTTTGAACTTTTTATTTGTCCGTCCATACATCTGGTTTGTCTGTATGTCAGTGTATTGTTGTTGATGTTGTGGTTTCCATTTTTTCGATCTTCTCACTTTCCAAACATCTGTCTCTTTCAGCAAACATATCAGACACACACACACATATATATATATTCACTCACAGACTCTTTTATATTCAACGCTAGACTCGGCTAAAGTGGGGTGTTTTATATATCCGTCTGTCCCTCCAACCCATCTGGTCCTTCCTATCCGTCTGTCAGTGTTTGTCTCTCTGTCCATTTGTTTTTTTATTTTTATTTTTACTGTTGTTGTTGATATTTTTATCTTATTTATGTATTTATTATTGTTGTATTAAAATTGGTTTATTTAAATCAGCACAAAACAACAACAACAACTACAAAAACAACTTATGGATTTATAATGTCACAACATCTGTTATTGCCGGCACAAATATGTGTGAACTTATTTTTCCGATTTTACAAAAATTAAACAGATTTTTTTTTGTGTGTTTCGAACATAATTAAGAAAGAAAATAAAGTTTTATTTTAAAATTGTTAATGCAAATAATAAAATTTATACACACACACGTGTATAAACCCATCAGTTTATATTAATTATTTAAATAATTAGTTGAGAGCACAAAAAAAGGGTTTTAAAAACGAGAACTGAAAAAAGAACATTAATCGGCAGAAAAACGCTATAATTTTAATTGAAATGCAACATGTGCAATGTTTTCGTACATATATTTCTTAAATTAACATTGAACAGATTGTCATTTGAACTTAAATGGATTAATGGAAATTGACAGTAAAAATAAAAAATAAGTTGGAATGTAAAATTTAGCTTCACTATAACGAATTTTGAATACTCTCTACACCGATTTCTAGAAGAAATTGAAATCACAAACGACCCTATAAATTTGTGTGGGACTAAATCTGATCTGTCTCGATTTAGTTATGTCATTACGTCTGTGGTTAAAATCTGAAAAGTTTTATATTAAAAACTCAGTTCAGTATATAAAAAGTAATAGATCGATATTTTCGATCACCTTGAAATTATAGCGAAGAACTTTTGTGAATTTTTTAATAAATTACATCAAAACCGGGTTTCGGCTTTTGAACACACTATCTGAGATACTTTTATTTTGCCATTCTCTATCTTAAGTGCAAATAAGGTCATATTATTTATAGTGCCAATAAGGAATGATAACATACCCCATAAAGAATATATACATTCCTGAATCGATTTAAATATATTCGTCTGTCTGTTGTCGATACGATCATATTCAAACTATTTGACCCAGCTCAATGAAATTTGGCTGGAATGTATTTTATTAACCTGAAAAATTAACATAATTTGGTGTAGTACAGGTATGTTTAAAATTGGAAAATCTTGGTTCCTTTTATAAATCAGACTTTTTTTAAATTTGATTTCAATTTTGATACTCGGACCTGTTATTTAACTCATTTTTCAGCATTTCTATCAGAAATGTTTAGACATAATTGTCTAATCTTTTCGATAAGCTTTCAAAATTTTTGGCCTAATCAATGTTATTAGGATTATTCTTCTTGCAAAGCCTTTTTCGTATTGAGGTTCAACTGGAATCAGTTTCATAGCAGAGCTTTAATTCATTGGAAAAGTTTTGAAAGCTGAATTTGCATTTTTTTATTATATTACTTATTCCAGCACTTACAAATCCTTTATCGAAACAAAAGGTGGTATTTTGATCTAGGCTAGCGAACCCGAAAGCACCAAAAATCAAGCGAACACATCTAGATAAAATTGGGCTTGTCCAAATCATGGAGTATCAAGCTCCTCTAGGTATTTCTTGCGCGTCCGCCACTTTTTGAGCCATAACAATACTCTCAGGTTGCTTTCAGATAGATTGTTCGATCTATAACCATTTTTTTGGTTTAAGGTATTTCGTATTACAGTTTGATTGACTTGGATATTTATGAGGTTGATTCTATTCGAATGCCGCTCTCGCTTTATTCAACCCGTTCTTTGCATGAATTCAAAAAATGCTCCGAACACACAGTTCGTTTATGAACCCTTTTTCGGTAGTAGATTTTATTGGGATATAGAAAATAATAGAACGCTACACACGCATATCGACTTAGGCATTGATTCCAGATTTTATCTGGGAGCTTTAAGAAATTGTCCAGTTATTCCTGCAAAATTTGTCTATTAGTTTTGGGTATTTAAAATCAATTGATTAAAATTTAATATAAAATGTAAATGAACCGGTTAATTTTATTCAAACGCAAAGTCGAATCTCATCTAAATAAACATTATTTTGCATTTTTTTTTTTTGCAAAAACATTTCCACAAAATAAATTAATTAATTATTTACATACGTCATAAATGCCCTTAATTATAAATTTTAAAATCTGGCGTAATATTTAATAAATTATCACTTATACGCCACAAGTGTTTTTAATTTCAAAATACAATCAATATTTATTACTCATACGTCATAGTGTTCACAATTTAAAATAATATTTACATTCAATTCATACTAAGAAAAACATACACACACACACACACACACACACATTCGCTTATACACAAAGAGAAAAAACTTGTTTATTAAAAATATTGAAAAATATTTTTATTAAAAATAATTATTAAATTATTAAATTATTAAATTATTAAGACATCAGCAAATTTCAATTAAAAAACTTTTTAAAATTTTTAAATAAAATTAATTTAAAATGACAAATTTTTCAAAATAAAATAAAATTTCGAAATAATTTTAAGAAAATTATTTATCGCATGTTTAGCAGATGTTTCCAGAGATTTTTTTGTTTATGGGTCATGTTCTTTTTAGAATTCTAAGGGGGAAACTGGCACAATTTTATAACAAGAAAATTATGAATTCTATTTTTCAAAATTTCTGTTTTATTTTAAAATTATTTTGAAACAAGTAAAACATGTAAAATGTCAGTTTATATATTAAAAATGTCATATATTAGAATCCATTTTCTGTTTTGGGTTTATTTTTGGTTTCAAAATATAATAAAAAAGACGAAGAATATATAGAAGTGAATTTAAGTCTTTTTCTCTATCTTAAAATAAAATTAAAACAATTTACGTCATATTTTTATAATATTTAAATATTTAAATAAATTATTAAGAGAAAACATGAAAAGAAATTAAATTATAAGTATTTTGAAAATAAAAAAGTAATAGACAAGAGTTCTGTATGATGCACAATGGGACAGGATCGAACATTTTTTGATAAAATAAAAAAAAAAAACTATACAAACGAAATCGATTTAAAAAAATCTATTTTAAAAATAAAGACAAGAAACGCATAAAAGATCAAGTTTCGCGAATTTAAATAAAACTTTTCCTTTTAACAGTTTGGTCCAGCGGTGTAAGTTCTTACTGTATTACAACCCAGTGCAATTCTATAAACCAACCAATACCTGACACGAAAGTAACGACCACGGATTTCTATTACAAAAATCAAGCTCAAGATCACACAAGGCTTCCAATACAGTAATCCTAAGTCCAGTTTCTTCTTCTAGTTTATCGTAACAACTGTTATACCAAATTTTTCAAATGCTGGACAGCGGACACTAGTTCGTAATATCAACTGTGGCAAACCTGCTGCCTATTGAAAACCGATAACTGCCTAGACCGTCGAATGTCATACGTAGGGCAAAAATTCGATACTTCACTGATTTTGCTGAGTAAAAACCATCTCATCAGCGCTATTCTATATAGCTTACCACCAAAGCTCCCCTAAGCATCCCAACGACCTTTCAATTTGATTATAGAATTACTTTCAATTCGTGATGAACAAATTTTAATTAAAAAAAAAAATCACATTTAAAACATTGTTTCTGCCCCATTGTGTTATTTTATTAAAATTTGAACATTTTTAACAAGTTTTCTACAAAATTTTCTAGATAATTAATTAATGATGACCTGATTTTTTTATTTTCTGAGGATTATTTTATTAAATTTTATATTTAAAAATTCCTTGAATTTTATTTTATTATTTATGTTTTGTGTTGAAAAAATAAATATTTTCCCCCTAAAAACCTTTTGAATTTTTTTTAGAATATATTTTCAATAAACTTTAGCTCATTAGTTGCTTTATTTCGCTTTTTCTACGACCAGAATCCTTTTTCGCTAATTTCTGAAATTACACTTCAATTGTATTTGAAAAAAAGTTTATCTTCAATCCACTAATGAACTTGAATTATTTGATTTTGTTTTTTTCAATTCTTGTTTTTGGTTTGCAATTAAATGATTTGAATTACTTTTGTTTTTAGTTTCGAACTCACAAAATGAACCCTCAAATAATTTTAAGTTTAAATTGAGCTTAAGGTGATTTTTTTGAAAATATCCTACAGCGATAATAACTTTCACTAAATTTGTATATATTTTCAAGTATATAAGAGGCGTATATGCTGGATACACAAATTCGATTTGGTTATGTTCTTTTTAGAAGTGGAGTCGAAAAATTCCTAACATACATTTTTATCAAGAAAAACAAAACCAATTAACTTACAGTTTTAATTTTTATGATTGAAATTATTATCACAATTTACAAAAAATATATATTTTTTGTAGTCTTAATCACTAGTGATGAAATTTTTAAGCTTTCGGAAACTCTTCAATTAACTTTTAGATACATTTTGTGTGCTCTTCTATTCTCTTTTAAAAAGGACTGGCCTTGGCTCCTGGCATTTTGAAGGATTTGCCTTTCTTGGTACAAATACCACATCATTGTTTTTGTACCACTTAAAGATTTAAGATAGAGTCAGGATTCCCATTCAGGCTAAAAACAAATGGTCATATTGTGAAGTATTATGAATGGAAGCAGTCTTTATATAAACATTCCTTGATGTAAATTACGCACACAGAAAAATTACATGAAGCAAAATCAACTTTGAATATAGTTGATTTAAGAATGAATAATTTTCCTTTCATTTAGTTTAAATTGAACGTTTTTACGTTTTGCGATGAAATATTAGAATCTTTCGACATTAATATATAAAATTGTACAACGATAAAATTTTAAAATTACTTTTAATGCTAAAATTTCAAGTAGTAAACATGTAAGAATATTCTTAAAAAGCTGTATTTACTGTTAAACAATGTTATTAACATTTTTTGTCTATGAAGCAAAATCATAACTGAAAAAAAGTTAAATTATTTACTTTTTAATTACTTTTACATTGTTTCTTTTTGTGTGCGTTTTATCGAATGATGGGTTTCTCTTGATGCAACCGTAAATTTCTTACCATTTCAAAAAAATATTTGGGGAAACCTTGCCTGTTCGAGCATTAGTAACATTATAATTTTGAACAGGAAGTATTGAGTATAAATTTCCCAGAACGAAAATACGTTTCGTCATCCAATCTTTTTTTGGCCTCTAAATTTTATCAACGTTCTTGTTTGAGCCTTATATGTTTTTAAACCTCCATTAACTTTCCTTATCAAATAGTCCGTGTGCTGAGCTGACCGTGCTGATTTCCTACCAGATGTGTTGGTAGCTCTATTGAAAATGCTTTCCATTTTTTTTTGTTTTACAAAGATCATGTAGACCATTCCTTCTACCTGAATCAGGGTATCTATTAATGGACATGTTTTCACGGTACTGCTCAATAACATTGGAAACTGTTTGGCAGCAAATCCAACATTTTGTAGGGCCAAGTTGGATTTTGTTGAAAATATTTATTGAATTAAGTGCTCATTTATTCTGGTCAACTGTTTTAATTAAATTAAAAATAATGTATTCTAAAATATTTTCTAACGGTACAATGGTCTCTATTAAAAATAAATAGTTCTAACAGAAATATTATGGAACGAATAGCAGTATTTTGTATCCCTCATGTAGAGCATATATCATTGCCTACAACTTTATCTTTAGGGCATTTAATATTCGACTATAATTTGAATATAACTTTTTTGTTTTTAATTGTTATCATTACACTGAACATGTGGTTATTTTCAAAATAATGTAACAAAATAACTTTTAAGATTTTAATTAGATATTTTCTTTTCCTTTCCTTCTGCAAATAGATAGAAAGCTAAGAGGAAGGTAGAAATCGTGGTTAAGTCATTAAGAAGAAAATTAATAGTATTTAATGTTTTATCTGAGAATAGAAAAATTTTATTCTATTCATTAAGCAAACAAAGCAAAATTTTTCATAAAGTTTCAAAAATTGTAAGAAGGAATTTGACGTCCTTTTAAATTATTTAAAATAATGAAAAGGATAATTTATAAAAAAAGAAAACTCCACCTCCTCCTTCTTAAAACTTTGTTTTTAATTAATGAATTATTCAAAAGTTTATACGAACTTTTTTTAAGGAAAAAAAACATTTATTACGATTTTTAGTTGGGGTTTGAATAAAAAGAATTCAGGTTTTTAGAAAAAATCGTTAAAATTATAAAGAACTGGCAATTCTAGAATATGAATGAATCGACTGATTTCTTCAGTATTCTAATCACATGAACAATTCAATTTTGAAATTATTACATTATTCTCAAAAAAACTGTACAATTTTCCGAAAATTCAGACTCATAGATACTGACCTTGATATCCTTTATATCCGATCTGATATGTCCTGTAAACAGATTCTTAATAAGTCATATTATTTTTCCTGAGAAAACAAATCGTTTCTATATAAATTTAACTGTTAAATTGTTAATAAATATTTTTGGTTGATGTTTATGAGTACAAAAAAAATATCGGTTCAAATTAACATGAAATATAGACGAAAATGTCTTTATTCAATTACGAATTAATTTAAGTTATGTAAGGATCAAGAAGACAAAGCGTTGAACGATCAGGACCTAAAGAAATACTTCTTAACTGAAGAACCGAACAAAACACGAATAAAGAAAATCTCATTGACAACTCATCCAATATAAATCAAAAAATCCCCTCAACCCCTGGAAAGAAGAACAACATCACAGGAATCCATCAGCCTAGAACCTTCTTCAGCAGACTAATAACTAATCAAGAAATCGAACTGATGACAGAAACTAAAGACAGGAAACAAGAATAACTTGGGCTGTGAATTTGAAGCGCATGATAGGAAAAGAAAATAACTTGGAAGTGGGATTCCAAATCCTTATGAATTTAATATTTTTGATGGTTTGAGGAATTAGTTGTGTAAAACATATGCTTTCAAAACGAGAACCAGTTATTTAACATATTCTCCGTCTATCCTTTTTCCCGCGGGGGTTGTATTTCAGATAATAAAATGTAATTTCACAACAAAATTTCATAAATAAACTCCAGGTTTACAAAAAAATATATAACTAAAGTTTAAATTTCATTAAAAAAATAAGATAATTATAATTAAAAGAGGAAAATGTCACAAAAATTAAATAAAAAACGGCAAAACATAAATATCCTTTTATCAACTTCAAAAAAGAATCCTTTTTCTCGAAAAGAAAAACTTTGAAATTGTTTACCATCAAAATAGAATGACAGAAAATGAAAACAAATATTACCGACCGACTTTTTATAATAAACTTTGTAGACATAAAAACTCTTGAAGAATTTTGTGAAATATTTTTTTAACAACTTTATTTCTCTTTAAGCATAATTTTCAATGAGGGTATTCACTTGAGGAGCAAAATTGAAGATTTTGGGGAAAAAATTGAAAATATATATTATAAAAGAACTTATTTCTATTTGAACATTTTATCATGTGGATGCAGTTGTAATTTTTTAAAAAGTTGATATATTTTGAATACCCCTACTTTAAGGAATATTCGTATGTAATAGTCACATAATTATTACAGTTAATTGCTGCAAAATACCGTTTGACTAGAAGATTTCCTTAGTCCTTTAATTTTCATACTGTGTCGATTCTGATTCATTTTTTTAATTAGATTAAATGAGGCTCAGAATTTTACAAATTATAATTAATGAAAATTTAAGGGAAATTAGCTTAAATTAACTTATTTTTATCTTAAAACCTGACATTTTCTTTTTTACATAAAATTTAGAGAAAAACAGAAATCACTATTTAGGGAGTGAAATCGAAAAATTCTTAACATACATATATCTTAACAAAATCGAAATCACTAAACTTACAGTTTTAATTTTTATTTTTAATCACTAATTACGAAATTTTGACCCTTTTTCGAAAACTCTTCCATCAATGTTTTCATAGTGCTTTCTATCACTTACCTCTAACAGGTAGTCCAGTCGTGTTCTTCAATTCTCTTTTAACAAGAGCCCAATATCAGTTTACAGGATTTGCCTCTTTTGGTATAAATACCTCATTATTGTTCTTGAGCCATTCAAGGCCTTGTGTAGCATAGTGGCAGGATATATAAGTGCACATATTATGAAATCTTCTATGACCAAGTTGGGTTTTATTGAAAATATTTTATAATTTTAGTGCGCCCATTTTTCTGGTCACTCACACTTAATTTTTTGGACATTAAACATAACAACTGACATGTTTTACAAAGGTACCCTGATCAAAAGAAAAATCAAATAATAATAGATAAGACCAGAGGGAGGGGTATCCCTCATACAAAGCAAATATTAATTGTAAGATATCTAAGCAACGAGAATGATCAAATTTGCTCCCAATTACTTTTTGCAAGAATTGCTTTTCTGGACAAAATATTGGATGGATAGGATCAGGGGGAGTACGTCACATACCAAGCAAATTTAAGTTAACTAACTTTTACTACGAGAGCTTTAAAATTTTGCTACTGTAAGACTCCATCACTGGAAAAATCTAGGACGAATAGGATCATAGGGAGACGTATCCTTAATACAAAATAAATTTAAATCATTAATAATCTATTCAAATCGTGGGCCAGGAACGCCCTAAATTTTTTGGCAAACAATTAAATGAAATTCTCAATAAAAATGTTAATCTGTCATAAATTATTAATATTACAAATAATTATGTGCCAATAAATGTCCTCACACCTTCGCTCTTGTACTATGACCCACAAACTTTCTCTAATTATGGTTTAGCACATATGATTGTTTTAGTTATTGCAAAAAAGTAATTATATGTATAGAAACAAAAATGTAATTACCAGTAAATCATTAAATACTTGTATGATTATGTTTCCTGCCCTCTCTCTCCCTTTGTCTTTTATAAGAACTGCCCTTAATATGTTGTTTATTTTTTGATTGCCTTGAAATCACACCCTCCCCTCTTTAATTCTCTAGTGGTTTGCTGGTTCGGTTGGTTTGCTCTAACGTTCTTTCGCTTTAATTAGATAATGATACATTAAATGTCAAATCAAGCGTTACATTCTTTCATTTGCCAACGCCAACAAACATTGAGAAAAAATCTAAATGATTCAACGCAGCAACACTACTCCCCTTTCTGACTCTCTAAATATTGACTGACTGAGTAAATAACTAATTATTAATGTTCACTGAATTAATTAGTTTGAGGTTAGAAAAAATGTTTATCACAAAAATGGGGATTAACATAAATATCTTTGGATTTGCAAAATTATATGTAAAAAATAAAGATTTAAAGGAATTGCAAAGCCACAAATCGGTAAATGACTTTTATGATTCCCTGTGTAAAACTGTGAGAATTTATTGAAGTCGCTATACAGAATATATTCTTCGAATTCTGAATCGATTTTGCGCTGTCTTTGGTCTTCTTATTCACGGCAAAGGAAGTGAATAATATTTGTATAGATTGCAGCAAAAAGTAGCACTTCAAAATCAATGTAGTAATGAACTATAAATACCGAAATTTCCATCAAGGAATGTTTACCAAAAAGGCTGCTTCCATTCATATGATTCTATAATGTGTCCATTTATTTTTGTTCTTACTGGACATCCTGTCACTATGGTTAACAAGCCCTTGAATGCATTTGGTATTATATGTGTATTTATACTGAGAGAGGCAAATCATCAAAATGCCCGGAGCTAAGGTTAAGTTAAAATATTGGGCTCGTGTTAAAAGAGAATTGAAGAGCACAAAAAACGTGTACCAAACTGTGGTAGATTTTGAAGAGAGATGGGCTACCTATTAGAGCAAAAAGGAAATCACTCTAAAACTAAAAATTATATTTTTAATAATAAATTCAATCAAATAAAAAATTAAAAACTGCAATTGAGTGGTTTCATTTTATGAAGCATATATGTATGTTAAGAAATTTTCGATCACAACTTCTTAATAGCGAATTTGGTTAAACCTTAAAATGTAATATCCTAACATTATTCAATAGGTATAAAGAATTACAACCTCCCATACAAAATGAAATGTTTTTTAGGGCCTCCGTTAGTCCCCCTCCTTACAAATAAAAAATTTATGTGGCAGACCTTTAGCTATAAAGTGAGAGTTACATATTCTCACAACTCACTCGAATTATAGTGAGAGTTGCCAATATAGATGATAATAATAACATCATATAACTAAAATTTTTCAAAAAATTTTATTATTGTTTTCTACTAATAAACCTAAATAACCTTGTAACAATTTATTAAAAGAAAATATTTGTAATTTTATTTGGCTTAAAAATTTAATTAACATTTTCCCTTTTTTAACCCCTTACAAATAACATTATTTCTCATTCCATGTAACAGTCTCAATGATAGAAGATATTAGGTTTATTTTGCCATATTTTAGAGGTCGTGCAAACTTTAAAAACTAACGAAAACAATCTTAAATAAATATTTGTA
>PYHX02000495.1:41335156-41362788 GCA_004302925.2 Cochliomyia hominivorax
TTGTTTATAATTCTAAGTTAATGAAGCGATTTTAAAAAGTATTGAAATTATTGGTCTGAAAATATGTATAATATTCTATTAATACTCTTGATGTATTATTGAAAACTATAATTCTTATTTAATTTAATTAATATAACTTTAAATAATGAAATTAAGTATTTAATATGTCCATCCTTCCGTCCGTCTAATGAGAATTTTTAGAATATTTTAGATTTGGAAATAAATAAAATGAAATTTTAGTTATAATTTTTTTATTTATTTATAAAATAAATAATATAAGTATTGCTCAAGTTATCGGCAATAATTCTGCTTGACATTTTAATTAATATTAATCATACGTAATGTATAACAAATAATTATATTTCTTTATAACTTTTTTAATTATTAAACGATTTTAAAATTCTTAAAGATTATAATAATTATAAAAAATATATTTAGTCCAAAAAGAAACTAAATTCCAATTTCCTTTAATAATATTTAAGAAGAATGTTTTTAACATAAAATATAAAGTAAAATTTTAAATTTATTATAAAATTATATTTTCAATTACTTTAATTTTTAATTTATTCTGCGAAAAGTGTTGTTATTTAAAAGTATTGTAAATATTTAAATTATTCACTTGACCTTTCAATTAATATTAATCATACGTTATGTATTTTGAAATTTTCTTTCGCTTATAACTTTTCTTATAATCAAGCGATTTTGAAGATTCTTAATGGTTATAAATAATAACAAAATATAGATGAATGTAAATTAAATCTCAATTTAAATTTCTTTTTGTAATAAACGAAAATCACATTTTATCCGAAATAAATAAAAAATCTGGTTATTCTAAATTCAAGAAATCTCTTATTTAAACTTGTCTATTAAAATTAAGGCTTTATTTTATAAAGGTCGTTATATTAAGAACGATTCAAAAGTTTAGTATAAATTAATATTTTATAATTTCATTATTCTAAATTACAAATTTAACATGTTTAAATGTCCGTCCTTCTGTCTATCTGTTGCTAATTTTTTTAAAAGTTTCTTAAATTATCTTCAATACCCTCCACCACAAATACGTTTAAAGTAAATACGTTATGTTTCGTCCATACACATTCACACACACTCGTAAACGTATACAATGTATACAAGTTTTTCTTAATTATAACACTGGAGCACTAAATAGTCACATATTTTTGGCCATAACATTTTTTATACTGAACCGATTTTGATAATATTTGGCATCGTAATGTATCATGCCTAAGCTTAGTGATTGCCTCAGATATCGGTCTATATCTATATTTATAAAATAAGATGTGTGTATATATGTATGTAATGTATAGTCTCCAAAACGGATGAGCCCGAAAATTACATAGGCTATAGAAAAAAGTTGCTATAGGACCAGGGTTAGTGGTACCTCTATATAAAGAGAATTGAGATTATCTGGTATATTAAGATTTATAACAGCGAGTTTTTTAAATTTGGTTCCAAAACTTTCTCAAGGAACTGTTTAACTTGAAAAAATGTAGGACGGATAGACCCAGCTGATGGGATACCCCATACAAAGCAAATATTTATTATCGAATATCTTAAGAATTATACAAGCGAGAGTTCTGAAATTTGTTCTCTAACATTTTCTCAAAAAACTGTTTTACTGGACAAAATGTAGGACGGATAGGACCAAGGAGAGAAATGTCAGCCATAGAAATTAAATATTGATTATCGTATATTCAAGGAACTATAACATCGAGTATTTTCAAATTTGGTTCTAATCTCTTTTTTAATACACGTCGTGATTTGTGAAATTTTTTTCTAGATCCTGGATTGAGGAGAGTTTTTTGTGCAAAGCGGGTAAAAGCAAAGCTACCCAGTGCGCATTACTAACTAGTCTTTTAATATACTTCTCAGGACTATACCAAATACTCGGGCCAAACTTCATTGAGCTTTGTCAATTATTGTGGATGTGAAATGCAAACGGAGAGACGGATCGACGGACATAGCTAAATCGACTCAGATCATGGTTTGATTAAAAAGTATTTATACACATTATGGAGTCTGAAATGATTCCTTTTTAGCGTTACACGCGGAATGAACATGTAAAATCACTTTAATAAAAATTCAAAAAATTAATTTTTATTTAAAATTTTTTAAATCTTACTTTTTTCACAATTTCGTTTTGAATTTTTTTGAAAATCACAAAAATACACTGAATTTTTACATTTTTTCACTTTTAATTTTTTTTTAATATTTACACTAAAATTATTAAAATTTTCAATTCGATTTTTTCTTATTTATTTAATTATTAAATTTATTTAAAGAATTTTTTTTTTTAATTATTAAATTTATTTATAGAATTTTTTTGTAATTAATTACATTTTTATTGTTGTATTAATATTTACACAGTTGTTTTTAAGTGAAATCAATTTTAATTTTAAGACACAAAAGCACTTAAAACACACAGACATTTTTTACACAAAAACTAAATTAAATATTTACACTGATTTTGAAATTTATTAAACAATTTTTTTATAAAATTCAAAATTTTTTATTAAAAATTTTTTCACAAAAAAGAAACAAAAAAAAAGACATTAAAAATTAAAATAAATTGTAAATGAAATGTGGCAAATTTTGTTGTTGTTGCAACAAAATAAAATTCTTTATTTAATTTCTATTATTTACAAAATTAATTTAAATAATTTTTTTACTCAAAATTTCCATAAACTTTAAGTATTTTTCGTATATTGCAAAAAACACTTTAATTCCAAACACTCGAGAACGCGCTTTTAAAAGTATTTTTTCTTTCTTTATTTTCTTTATTTCAAATTTAAGTTTTATTGTTTGTTTTTGTTATTAATTTTGTTCTTCAATTTAGTTTCACAAATTTTCTCTAATTTCATATTTAAATCCTCTTTTTCTCATGTCATCGAACGAACTTTACGCCACGAATGTTGAAAATAAACTAAATTTGATTTGATTAAAGTTCTTTTAACGTGAACACGACGAAAATAAATACAAAAACATCAACATAAAAATTCCTTTAGTTTTTCACAAAATTTTCAGAATTCTTTCACAATCCAAAGAGCTTTTTATAGCAACGTTTAAAAGCTTTTGAGAGTTAAACATATTTATTTAAAAAAGAGCATGCTCATTAGGAGGAGAGCGGAGAGAGAGAGGATGGGAGAATTGCATTGTTATTTGTTTTATATACAAAAGAAATAAACACCTGTAACCACTTTTGTTTTAAGTGAAAAACCATTTGGCGGAAAAGTTTTATGGTTTGTTTATATTTTCATCGAACAGATGAGAGAAAGAGAGAGTAAAGCCGGCTAGACTATTTTATAGGAACTATAAAGAGTAAGGGAATATAAAAAGAAAACTTAGAATATAAACGGAATGATAGTGAGACTTCAATATGGACTATAGTTAGAATACAATTAGGTCTATTTAAAGACTTTAGTCAGGACAAGAGTATAAACTAAAGTAAGAATTACAGTCTGCACTATAGTAAGACTATAGTCTGCGCTATAGTAAGACTATAGTCTGCACTATAGTAAGACTATAGTCTGCACTATAGTAAGACTATAGTCTGCACTATAGTAAGACTATAGTCTGCACTATAGTAAGACTATAGTCTGCACTATAGTAAGACTATAGTCTGCACTATAGTAAGACTATAGTCTGCACTATAGTAAGACTATAGTCTGCACTATACTAAGACTATAGTCTGCACTATAGTAAGACTATAGTCTGCACTATAGTAAGACTATAGTCTGCACTATAGTAAGACTATAGTCTGCACTATAGTAAGACTATAGTCTGCACTATAGTAAGACTATAGTCTGCACTATAGTAAGACTATAGTCTGCACTATAGTAAGACTATAGTCTGCACTATAGTAAGACTATAGTCTGCACTATAGTAAGACTATAGTCTGCACTATAGAAAGTCTATAGTCTGAACTATAGTAAAACTATTGTCTACAATATAGTAAGACTGTAGTCAGCACGATAGACTATAGTTTGAGCTATAGTGAGTTTATAGTCTGGAGTATAGTGAGAGACTATAGTGTGAACTAAATTAAGACTATAGTCTGGACTATAGTGAGACTTTAAATTAACTTAAATCTTCTCAAAGACAAATATTATAGCAGCACTATTTCTCTTCCTCATCTTTGTCTCTCTCTCTCTTTGATTTATTTTCCATCCTCTCTATCTCTCTCTTAAATAGCAAAACAGGTGTTTTATTTATATTTTAAGTGACTTTTTTTGTAGCCTTCATTTAAAAAGCACTCAGTGTCTTTTTATTTTTTTCACGACTTTTAATCCTTTTTTGCCTTTTTAAAAAAAAGGAAGATATTTTTAGAAAATATATGTTCTTTATTTAAAAACAATTAAAAAAGTCTTTTTGTTTAAAAATAAAATGCTTTTTTGACATTTTAGATGAAAACGCGAAAAAGTTAAAAAAGACGAAGAAAATAAAATGGGAAAATTTATAATTTCAGAGTTTAATTTTGTCTTAAATTAGAATTTTAAGGAAAATTATTTAAATAATTGTTAAAAGAAGAAGAAACTTTTCCAAAAAGGAAACGGAAGCTCAACAGTTGGCAGGGAAGTATTTGTTTTGGTTTTGTTTAGAGGATGAGTGAGAAAGAGATAAGTGAAGGGGAGGAAGAAGATTTGAGGTTAATTTTTTTTAAACTTTTATGTTATTAAATGTTTTTATGTAAAGTTTAATAACAGTAAAGGAAAAATATATAGCAGTTTTTTCATTTCCTTAGCCGCTCTTGTCTATTGAACTCTTCATTAAACTTTTAAGTATTCTGTAGCTGTATGTGTGTGTGTATATTTGTGTTATTATTTTATTATTATTTTGTTTTTATATCATTTTCTTTGTTTATCAACATGTCATCATTGTTTTTATATTTTGTTTTCTTTCTCTCTCACTCTCTATGTCACAATATGTGTAGTTGTTGATTTTCATTTATTATCCTTCGTTTAATAATGTTGACAACAATATTTATGTAAGTGTGTGTGTTTGTGTATGCGTGTGTGGGAGAGAGTGATACTTAAATAATTTTAAGGTTGAGTGAGTCCATTAAAAACGGCAATTTTAAACTTAATTAACTTCTACTCGTTGTTTTACACATTTATGTTTTGTTCCTGTTTTAATGATCAACAACAAGTTGCACACATACAACAGCAACAACAATAACCTTAAAAATATTTTTTGTGGCAGGATGATGATGAGATGATTTTTGGTATTAAATAATTTTATGAAGTGATTTTATTGTCATTGAAATTTATAAAAAAATGTTATAAAAAAAGGAGAAACGTTGTAATAAATTAACTATAGGAATTGTAATGATAATGACGTTAATTAGAGATATTTTTATAATGAAATTATCATTAACTACTGTTATAAAAATAGGGGAGCCAATAAAAATATCTTTTTAATGATTTTAATGTTAAAGGAAATGTTGAAAAAAAAAATATTTAATTTTTTGGGAACAAAACTTTAGTAAAGCTTAAATTATGAGCTTTCCATCGCAATTTCAATTTTTTAAATCGCAGCGTATTTACCAAAGCTATAAGCAAATTTAAAATTTTATTATACTAGACGTATGATTAATATTAATTAATGATATTTTTTCATACAATTTATGGCAGCTTTTTGCAATTTTAACTAAATCTTGAATATATTTTTAAACCTCAAAGCTAATATTATTATAAAAACTTCGTAGAGAAAATAAGCGAAAAAGTATTTCATATGGAAACTGAACTCTCAATTCGCCAATACTTTTTAATGAAAATACTTTCAGTTAACAGAAAATGTTTTTAGTTATTTAATTTTACAATTTGAAAACTTAAATCTTAAGCTTTTTTTAGCAATAAACATTTTCAAAATCGCTTTAGATTTCCCAGAGTTATAAGCAAAATTAATATTTTGTTATACCCGACGTATGATTAATATTAATGACAATTTTTTAAAATGAGGAGTTACTTTTTTAACTAATAATAGATTAAATAAAGATATTTAAACACTTAAATTTACATTAATTAAAAAAATCAAAAAAATTAAATTTCGAAACAGAAGAGAAAAGAGGCCTTCTAATCAGGACATAGGACATTTAAGGACATCTTCCTATTAAACTACAGTACACTAAAAATGTAAATTTTGAATATAATCTGAGAACGCCTTGCAACATGCCTAAACATGGTTTTGATATATCCTGAGAAAGATCCAAGTTGAAGTAGAATTCAAAACAGGAGAGGTCATATTAAGATGCTTCGCAATAAAATGTTGACCAATTTTGTAAGTCTCAAATAACCAAAGTCATATTTTTCTTTCGAACAGATCTGGGGTAGATTTTTATATATCAAATGAAAGATCTGAGTAGCACTAAGCAGAACTACCACTGCCATCTAGAAAAGATGATGCGGCCAAAGTTTAGGGAAAATCACATATTTTTAAATTATTTCAAGAGCCAATTGGGACAGACCTGGATAAGATTGTGTTACATCAAATTCATGCTATCGAGATGAAGATTCCAAAATCATATAGCATATGATCATTTGTTTTTCAGAGATTTGCTTTGAAGATGTGATTTTTTGAAACTTATACAAGTAGAACTTCAGAAGGACCTGAATAGAGTTGTTGTGATAAACTGAATCAGTGCTCCGGAAGGGTTAATTTAGATTCCAAAATTGTATAGTGTATACCTAGTTGTTTCTCAGGCGACAAGCCGCGAGGTGTGAACTTTAATATACGCTGTATTGAAGATAATATAAACTGAGAGTGTGGAGCCAAATGGCGAAGGTTGAGGGGACACTATATCAACGATTTAAAAGTAGCAGAATTATTTCCGAGAAAATAGTTTAAAAAAAATCGGGAGCACTTTTATTTAAATGAAAAAGTGTTCAATAGATGGGTGTCAATAGTTCTTAATGTATATATGGAAAGTGCATAATTATAGCTTTCTAATGATATACAAATTTATTAAACCTTTCTTGACCCAAAAAATTCTTGTTCTCTTTTCCATTAGATTTTTCTTTAAAACAAAAGAGAACTCATGTGGGCAATTTTGTAAGGGTGGAATTACACCACTTTGTGGATCATTGGAAGCTGATTTTTTTCAAATTGAAGTGATACATTTCCAACAATTAAGATTTTACAAAATTATTTTCAAAAAATCCTTTTGGAATCATTGTTATGAGGAGGACTTTCATTTAAATTTAAAAGTTGTTTAAGAAATGGACCCAAATGGGTGTTTTAACTATTTTTGGAATTATAACTTTCTTATGATATTAAGAGATCTTTTACCTTAATTGACCCTCAAAACTACTTTTCCCCTTAAATTTAATACCCCAAATGATCAAATTTAGAGAGACACCGTTCATACAGCTGATCCATTAGGTAACTGAAGTTCTTCACATTAACTTTTATACACTTCAGCTTTGATTACATGAAATTTTATTGAGATATCTTTAATGTTTCCAATGGTATATATCTACAACAAAAAATGGTTTAGAAACATCACTCTCTAATGGAAGTTCTCTTATTCAAATTAAAAAATTGTTGTATAGATACAATCAAATGGATCTTAAAGTATATATGGTTCAAAAGTATACACTTATAGCTTTCTTCTGGTATAAAAAAGAACTAAATCCCATTTGACCTTTAAAAGTTATACTCCACTTAACATTTAATTTATGTAAAATATGGTGCTTCAGGAAAATCTTAAATAACTCAGAGGACGGAAACCATACTGTGACTCTAGATACCATTTTTAGAAGACTATAGTCCTACCCAATTAATGGAACCAAAATCGGTCCATTAAAATTAATATTTTCAAGTATTATTGATTTACTTGCGATCAAATTTGAAAAACTAAAATACATCAATATAAAACATCTTGTCTTAGACAATCTGCCACGCCCACAATTAAATAAATATATTTTCATCCCATTTATCTCGTTAGCTTTACTTCAAATTGTTTACTATAAGAATTTCTAAATCACCTTGTTTCGATCATAAAATTTGTTATTTTTTTCTTAGAATTTTAATTACAAATTAATTGGAATTTTATTATCATTTTTGGTTCTTTTTTTATAATTTGTTGAAAATTCCCAACCAAAACAATTTGAATTTTTCTTTTCCAAAATTATTTGTTTATAAAAAATTTTAATATTTTTCCATCAAAATATAAATTTCAAATTATTTTCTGCACACACACACTCACACTCAATGTTTGATCATCGATATATATAAAAATGAATCTTTGTTTGTTTGTCTGTTTGGGACTTACAGACAGCTAAATTACTGGACCAATTTTGCAGAAATTTTCACAGAAACATCTCCATATATCCAAAAAAAAATTCGATAGGACCAGGGCAAGAGGTTGCCCCTATACAAAGCAAATTTTGATCATCGAATATTTAAAGAACTTTAACAGCGAAAAATTTCGAATTTGATCCCCAACACTTTATCAAGGAACTGTTTTACTAGACAAAATGAAGGACAAATAGAATCAGGGGGAGAGGTAGCCTCCACAAGAAGTGGTTCAAAAGAACCACTACGACGAGAATTTCAAATTTGATCCCAATAAATTTTTCAATTAACTCCTTTACTGTTCAGAATGATTCGCCCTTCATTGGATCATTGGGAAGAAAAATGTTTATTATCAAATATCTAAAGAATTGTAAAAGCGGGAATTTTCAAATTGGTTCCAATTACTTTTACAAGGATTTTTTAATAGGCCAAAATGTAGGACGGATAGAGCCATGGAGATGGGTACCACCCACTTTATAAGGGCAGCAAAGCACACCGGGTCTTACTTAGTTTTCAATAAAAAACAAGTAAGAATTCTATATTTGGCTACACCGAATCTTCAATACCCTTCACCACAAATGCGTGTGATGTAAATACGTTATAAATATAACACGGAAAGATTAATGAGTCGTAAAATTAGTAATATTTTTGGCGCTAAGTTTTTTTTCTGAACCGATTTTGATAATTTTTGGAATGGTAGTGAAGTACATATAATTGAAAATTTCATTCCAATTTGTAGATTTATAATTGACTATTTTACGATAATATTTTGCTAGAATTTAAATTTGCTTCAGTTATCGGTATATATCTTTCAATAAATTGAACCGATGTTGATAGGAAACTTCTCAGGATAAAATTTCACTGAGCTTTGTCAATTGCGGTTCGACGGACATAGCTAAATCGACTAAGATTTTGATCCTATAAAAAAGAAATTCTAAGAAAATTTCCTCTAAAAGAAAATCCATTGAAAATTTCCTCTAAAAGAAAATCCATTGAACATTTTCTCTAAAGAGAAAATTTTACAAACAATTTATTCTATAAAGGAAATTCTATAAAATTTTTTTCTATAAAGGAAATTCTTTAAAAATTTCCTTTATAAGGGAAATTCTATAAAAATTTCTTTTATAAAGGAAATTCTACAAAAATTTCCTCTAAAAGGAAATTCCAGAAAAAATTCCTCAAAAAGGAAATTCTAGAAAAAATTTCCTCTAAAAGGAAAATCTAGAAAAATTTCCTCTATAAAGGAAATTTTATAAAAATTTCCTCTATAAGGAAAATTTTATACAAATTTCCCCTATTAGGGAAATTTTATAAAATTTCCTCTGTAAAATAAAATTCTATAAAAATTTCCTCTATAAAGGAAATTCTATGAAAATTTTTTCTATAAAGGAAATTCTTTAAAAATTTCCTTTATAAGGGAAATTCTATAAAAATTTCTTTTATAAAGGAAATTCTAAAAAAATTTCCTCCATAAAGGAAATTCTATAAAATTTTCCTCTATTAGGGAAATTTTAAAAAAAATCTCTCTATAAAGGAAAATTCATAAAAATTTCCTCTGTTAAGGAAATTCTATAAAAATTTCCTCTATAAAGGAAATTTTATAAAAATTTCCTCTATAACAGAAATTCTACAAAAATATCCTCTATAAAGGAAATTCTATAAAAATATCCTCTATAAAGAAAATTCTATAAAAATTTCCTCTATAAAGGAAATTCTATAAAAATTTCCTCTATAAAGGAAATTCTATAAAAAATTCCTCTATAAAAAAAAATCTATAAAAAATTCCTCTATAAAGGAAATTCTTTTAAAACGAAATGATTCCCTCTTAGCGTTACAGTCGGAGCGACAAAGTTAATAACCCTCTTCATTGCTTGTGGTGATGGAAGGAATAAAAAGAGTTTTTTTTTTCTTCAAAGATATTCAATCGCAAAAATAAGGTGAATTAATGAAAATCTTTGAATAGAAAATTCCAATTTAAAATAATCTTCAAAGCACCACACCGTTCCAATAGATTCGTTTACACACTTTAATAATAAATTTTCTTCATCTATTTTTAGAGGAAAAACCATAAAAATCGTAAAAAAGAAACAAAAACTACTTTACGTCTAGAAAAAAATCTTTTTCCACTATTTTTGGGAAGATTTAATTTAATTCTAAATCATTAAATTCTTACGAGTTTCTCATCATCCTCATCATCGTGAACATCATCTAATGATGATAATAAAATTTTTATTGAAAGTGAAATTTTCCTAAAAATATTTTGCAAAAAAATATTAAAAAAAAATTTCTATGAAAACAAAAGAAAATAAATAAAAATGATTTTTCAAATTTGATGATGCACTTTTTGTTAAAATAACGAAACGATAATAAAAACAGAAAAAAGAAAAATCTTTAATAATAAATTGCATTTTACAGAAATAAAAATAATGAACAACAACAAGAACCAACAAAGGAAACAATAAAAACATGAACAACAAAATGAATCAATATTAAAAATACAAAAACAACAATTTAAAATTGATGCCAAAAATAAACGAAATTCAAACTAAAAATAAATATTAGACGTAAAAAGGGAATAAATATTAATCCAACACGAAAGTAACAAAAAATTCCTTTTAAAGGGAAATTTTCATAAAATTTATATATATAAAATTGGATGCATGTATGTATGTATGTATGTATGTATGTATGTATGTATGTATGTATGTATGTATGTATGTATGTAACGTATAGACTCAAAAACGGTTGGACCAATTTTGATGAAATTTTCAAATATCCAAAGGAAATTTTCATTAGAATTCCTAAAGTAAATTTTCATAAAAGTTATAATTTAAAAAAGTTTTTCATAAAATTTCCTCTAATAGGGAAATTTTCATAAAATTTCCCCTAATTCATTAAAATTTCCTCTATAAAAAATTCTATAAAAATTCCCTCTAAAAAGGAAATTCTATAAAAATTCCCTCTAAAAAGGAAATTCTATAAAAATTCCCTCAAAAAAGGAAATTCTTATAGAATTTCCTTATTGGACCAATTCTATAAGAATTTCCTCTAAAAAGGAAATTCTATAAGAATTTCCTCTGAAAAGGAAATTCTATAAGAATTTCCTCTGAAAAGGAAATTCTATAAGAATTTCCTCTAAAAAGGAAATTCTATAAGAATTTCCTCTGAAAAGGAAATTCTATAAGAATTTCCTCTGAAAAGGAAATTCTATAAGAATTTCCTCTGAAAAGGAAATTCTATAAGAATTTCCTCTGAAAAGGAAATTCTATAAGAATTTCCTCTGAAAAGGAAATTCTATAAGAATTTCCTCTAAAAAGGAAATTCTATAAGAATTTCCTCTGAAAAGGAAATTCTATAAGAATTTCCTCTGAAAAGGAAATTCTATAAGAATTTCCTCTGAAAAGGAAATTCTATAAGAATTTCCTCTGAAAAGGAAATTCTATAAGAATTTCCTCTGAAAAGGAAATTCTATAAGAATTTCCTCTGAAAAGGAAATTCTATAAGAATTTCCTCTGAAAAGGAAATTCTATAAGAATTTCCTCTGAAAAGGAAATTCTATAAGAATTTCCTCTGAAAAGGAAATTCTATAAGAATTTCCTCTGAAAAGGAAATTCTATGAAAATTCGCTCTAAAAAGGATATTTTATAGAAATTTTCTCTATGAAAGAAATTCTATCAAAATTTCTTCTATTAAGAATATTTTATGAAGGTTTTCTCTATAAAGGAAATTCTTGAAAAATTTCCTCTTTAGGGAAATTATTTAGTATAAAAACTTCCTCCATAAAGGAAATTCTATAAACAATTCCTCTAAACTTTTGTTTTAGAGGGACCTCCCTAGTAAAAAATATATAATATAAAGAATATAATATATAGTGTTACCCTCCTTCCTCCCTCCACCTTTCATAATCAAGAGTCTTCAAATGTTTTTCATCTGAACTGATTCGTTTTTTACGTCCATAAAATTTTGTTTCAAATTTTTTAGATTTCCATTTCATCTCTTTTCCCCAAAATGCGTAAATTTGTTGCAACAACAAAAATGTGTTAGTATGTGTGTGTGTGCGTGTCTCTGATGTGGTGTGTGTTTTGTTGTGAACAATAGTTTTTGGTTGCATGACGCCACAGAATCGCAAAAAAGAAGAAGAAGAAAAAACATGTGAAACATTCAAATTTTTGCGTTGCGTAGAAAAAAAATTGAACAATTTGAACTTTTTCTGATCCAAAATGTCCAATAACAAAAAAACACTTCGTTGTTGTTGTAGTTGTTGCACTTGTATGAATCCAATTATAAAGATTTTGATTTTGTTATTAAAACTTTTTTTTTTAAAGAGAGAAGAGAAAAAATCCTTTTTAAAGTTTTTATTTGATTTTTTTTTCTCTTCAACAACAATTGAATTTCAACACTTAATTTCTTTTTTTAGTTCTTTTGAAAAAATATTGAGTGAATGAAAGAAGTTTTTTAATATTTCAATATTTTATTGTGATTTTGAAGTAGAAAAAATATAAGTTATGGAGGACACAAAATCTTGCTGTAAGAAAAATGCAATAAAATTAGAAGCAGGAGAAAATTTCCTTTTTATAGGAATTTTATTATAAAAATTCACTTTTATAATTTTTATAAAATTTTCCTTACAATGGGAATTTTTATAATTTTTTCTGTTTAGAGGAAATTTTTATAAAATTCTAATTTTTATAGAACATTTTTATAAAATCGCCTTTTTGGATAAAATATTCATAAAGTTTTCTATAAAAAAATATTTTTAGAGAAATTTTTCTATAAAATTTTCTTTTTAGAGGAATTTTATTGGAGAAATTTTCTATAATATTTTGTTAATAGAGGAAATTTTCTATAAAATTTCCTTACTAGAGAAAATTTTCTTTTAATTTTCTATAAAATTTCCTTTTTTATGGGAAATTCTCTATAAAATTTCCTTTTTTATAGGAACTTTTCTATAAAATTTCCTTTTTTATAAGAAATTTTCTATAAAATGTCCTTTTTTATAGGAAATTTTCTATAAAATGTCCTTTTTTATAGGAAATTTTCTATAAAATTTCCTTTTTTATAGGAAATTTTCTAAATTTTTTTTTATAGGAAATTTTCTATAAAATTTCCTTTTTTATAGGAAATTTTCTATAAAATTTCCTTTTTTATAGGGAATTTTCTATAAAATTTCCTTTTTTATAGGGAATTTTCTATAAAATTTCCTTTTTTATAGGAAATTTTCTATAAAATTTCCTTTTTTATAGGAAATTTTCTATAAAATTTCCTTTTTTATAGGAAATTTTCTATAAAATTTCCTTTTTTATAGGAAATTTTCTATAAAATTTCCTTTTTTATAGGAAATTTTCTATAAAATTTCCTTTTTTATAGGAAATTTTCTATAAAATTTCCTTTTTTATAGGAAATTTTCTATAAAATTTCCTTTTTTATAGGAAATTTTCTATAAAATTTCCATTTTTATAGGAAATTTTCATAAAATTTCCTTTTTTATAGGAAATTTTCATAAAATTTCCTTTTTTATAGGAAATTTTCATAAAATTTCCTTTTTTATAGGAAATTTAAATAAAATTTCCTCTTTTATAGGAAATTTAAATAAAATTTCCTCTTTTATAGGAAATTTAAATAAAATTTCCTCTTTTATAGGAAATTTACATAAAATTTCCTTTTTTATAGGAAATTTTCAAAAAATTCCTTTTTTATAGGAAATTTTCAAAAAAAATCCTTTTTTATAGAAAATTTAAAAAAAAAAATTCCTTTTTTATAGGAAATTTTCAAAAAATTCCTTTTTTATAGGAAATTTTCAAAAAAAAAATCCTTTTTTCAAAAAAAATCCTTTTTTACAAAAAAATTTCCTTTTTGTATGAAATTTAAAAAAATCCTTTTTTTATAGGAAATTTTGAAAAAAATCGTTTTTTTATAGGAAATTTTCAAAAAAAATCCTTTTTTATAGGAAGTTTTCAAAAAAAGTCCTTTTTATAGGAATTTATAGGAAATTTTACCAAAAAATTTCATTTTTTATAATAAATCCTTTTTAAAGAAAATAAAAAAAATACTTTTTAAATTTTCAAAAAAAAATCATTTTTTATAGGAAATTTTCAAAAGAAATTTCATTTTTTAAGGAAGTTTTCAAAAGAAATTTCATTTTTTAAGGAAGTTTTCAAAATTTTTTCCTTTTTAAGAAAATTTTCAAAAAAAAAAAAAAATACTTTCCCAATTAAAAAAATCCTTTTTTCAAAAATAAATCATTTTTTTATAGGAAATTAAAAAAAATCCTTTTTGATAGGGAATTTTCAAAATGTCATTTTTATAGGAAATTTTTATAAAAATTTCATTTTTATAGAAAATGTTCATACAATTTTCTTTTTATACCCTACAAAACCGTTGATGTTTGCGATATTATACGTTTGTGCTGACATACAGAAAAAATCGTATACAGTTCAACTCAGAATCACATTCAGAGTCAATTTAATGTCGTCCGTCTGTGTCTGTGAACACTCTACAGTTGCCAATTTTTCCAGAAAAATTTCGTTAAATTGAATTTTTTTAGAAAATTTTTATTAAAAAAACTTCAATTCCCATTGAAAATTTATTATTTGAAATTTTATTATTTTTTTCTTTCTTTCTTTCTGTTTTTGTCATTTTAAAAATTCTCCATATTTTATTTTCCTTTGTTCTTCTTCTTTTTTTATTTTTTTATGACGAAAATAAAAAATAAAATTTAATTAATAAAAGTACTTTTTTTATATGGAAAAAATATAATTTAAGTTCAAAATTTAATTTACCATAAAAGTTTTCTAGTTTTTTATTTTTACACCACAAATTGTGAAGTGGGTATATTTACTTTGTCATTCCGTGTGTAACGCAAAGAAGAAATCATCTCAGAAGACATAATGTATATATATTCCTGCATCAAATCAAATCTGAGTAGATTTAGCTGTGTTTGTCTGTTTGTATATTAAAAGATATAGAAGATATCTGAGCAACCTCTATATTGAATCAATTGTATATGTTAGTGTGTGTAAGAAACATAACGTATTTACTTCACATGTATTTTGGATCCGAATACAAGATTATTACTTGTTTTTCATTATCGTTATTCCCGTTTTAGAGTTTTCAAAAAGAACGTCATAATAAAAATATAAAAAAGCAGCTAAAACTAATTGTCGTAATAAAAAAATAAGAAAAATATAAAAATGACTAAAAACTAATTAAATTGTAGATTTGAAATAGAAAAATAGAAAAACAACTAAAATATAAAATAAAGAGAAAGAAAAACAATAAAAATATAAAATGCATTTTTAAAGTGCTAAAAGACATGAAATATGTGAAGAGATTTGAAACAGCAGAAGAGGAAAGCTGGAGTGAAGAATGAAATCAATTAAATTGAAAAAATTAAATTTTCAAAAATAAGAGAAAAGTGAGAAGGAAAAGGAGGAAATAATAAACTTAATTAAAAAATTTAATTTTAATTTATCTGCTTTTGGAAAAACAACAGAAATTCAATTTTGTCGTTAAACGCTTTAATTGTAATTACACACACACACACTTAATAATTTCATTAAAATTCTTTTTCATCTTCCTCCCCGTTTTATTGATGTCAAAATTCAATAAACATTCTCTCACAGAACTCAGTTGGAGGAGGGAGAGACCTAAAGCGTTCCAAAAGAAAGTCAAAAACTTTGTAACCCACTTTCTATTTAAAAAGGACTGAATTTGTTATTCGATACCAAAACTCATTTCAGACTGAATAATGTTAATCCACAATTAAGTCTCTTTTACAACACTGACAGAGGGAGACATTTTCAATATCAATTTGTTTCATAAATATTAACAAATTCAGGAAAATTGAAAACCAAATGAAAAAATAGGACAAAACAAAAACAACAAAAAAAGTGATATAAATTTAAATTAAAGAAAGGAAATGTCCAGGAAATAGAGGATTAAAGGACCTTATTATTAAAATGACCAAATCATAAGTTTATTTAACTATGAAAATTTTCCAGAAGAAGAAAATTTAACAAAAGTTTCTTATAAAAGAAGGAAATTTTATGAAAATATATAAAAAGATAATTTTTGGAAATTTCCTATAAAAAGTAAACTTTTGGAAAACTTCCTATAAAAAATAATTTTTTGAAAATTTACTATAAAAAAGGGACATTTTGGAAAACTTCTATAAAAATGGAAAAATGGCAATTTTTGGAAAATTTCCCATAAAATAGGAAATTTTCCTATAAAAAGGCAATTTTTGGAAATTTTCCTATAAAAAGGCAATTTTTGAAAATTTCCTAAAAAAGGCAATTTTTTGGAAAATGTCCTATAAAAAGGCAATTTTTGGAAAATTTCCTGTAAAAAGCAATTTTTGGAAAATTTCCTATAAAAAGGCAATTTTTGGAAAATTTCCTATAAAAAGGTATTTTTGGAAAATTTCCTATAAAAAGGCAATTTTTGAAATTTTCCTTTAAAAGGCAATTTTGGAAAATTTCCTATAAAAAAGGATATTTTGGAAAATTCCTATAAAAAAGGACATTTTTGGAAAAATTCCTAAAAAAGGGAAATTTTGGAAGATTTTCTATAAAAAGGAAATTTTTGGAAGATTTCCTATAAAAAAGGAAAATTTTGGAATATTTCCTATAAAAAAAGGAAATTTTTGGAAAATTTCCTATAAAAAATGGAATTTTTGGAACATTTCCCATAAAAAGAAAATTTTTTGAAAATTTTCTATAAAAAGGGAAATTTTTGAAAATTCTCCTATAAAAAAGGAAAGGAAAACTTCCTAAAAAAGAAAATTTTTGGAGATTTTCCTAAAGAAGAAAATTTTTGGAAATTTTCCTATAGAAAAGGAAATTTTTGGAAAATTTTCAAAAAAAAAGGAAATTTTCCTATAAAAATCGAAATTTTTAATAAAATTGTCCTTGAAATAAAAAAAGAGATTTTTTAAAATTGATAACGTAAAAATGTTGTATTTTTTATAAGCAAATTTTTTCAAAATTTCCCTTAAAAAGTGAATTCATCAAATTTTTTTTATTTGAGAAGGACATTGAAGGAAAATTTCAATCCACTTCAAATGCCAATAAAAGGTTATTTGATTCGAATACCACCACTCTGAAAATGCAATGAATTAGTTTGATTCCTTACAAAAAAAGGACTAAAAATGTTAAGAAATGACATACATTCTTAAAGAGTCAATGATGAGTTCAGCTCCTGCTGGTATTGACAGTTCGGTGGTCGATTTTGTATTTAATTCACTAACAGGACACACTTCTAAAACAGATAAGACGTATGTGAACATAAAAAATATCCCTTTAAAGCTAAACGACTTTAAAGAGGGGACAAAAATGAACAAGAAATAAATACAAAAAAAGGAAATAAACAACAAATCAAGAAAACAAGAAAAATATTATCATGTCCTTTATTTTAACACACAAAAACAACATACATACACATGGAAATATTCACATATAAATGAAATTCTTATACAAATACAGTAGAGGAGAAAAAAGCTTTACACATTCTTATGCACACACATTTGTGTGCGTGTGTGTGTGTAAATGGGTATTTAGGAGTGTTAAAAATTTGCAGTTATTTTTCTCTTCTTAAGCTGAAATATTTATATTTCTATATAAATGTATATGTGTGTGTATGTACGTATACGTATGCATGTGTGAGTATTTATGTTATAAATGATAAGTTCAGGATAAACACGACATTAGAAGTCTGTTGCAGACAACAGAGTTTTTAGTTGTTTTGTATTTTCCATTTTTTCTCTCTCTCTCTCTCTTCCTCTCTTTGTGTAAAACCAGAAGTTGAAGTGTGAACTTAACACAACAAAAACAATAAAAACAACAAAAAGAAAAACACAAAACATGTCATATGAATCCTGTTTTAACAAAAACTAAAGAAAAAACATTAAAAAAACTCTACACACATGCAGAAATATCCTTTTGAAAAATAAAGGGAAAAAAACTAAAAGAATCCCTTTTTTCATAGATTTAACATTTTGCTAGTTTTTTCTGTTTCGTCTATTAAACGATTTCACACACACACGCACACACATTCATACACACTACAATGAACTTAACATTATCATCATCTGAAAATAAAAGCAAAAAAAAAAAGAATCCTGAAAAAGTGAAAATTTTCTTTTTCTGATATTTCCAAAGTTATTTCGTGTAAAGTAGATAAGTGTGTTTGTGTGTCTGTGTGTGAGCGTATGTGTTAAGTAGTGATTGTTGTATTATTGAAGGATGTTCTTTTCAAAGGATTTTCTTTACACATTTTCTGTGTGTTTTGCAGTTTATTTGCGTTTCACTCTCTTTTCCGGTATTTTGTTTGTGAGTTTAATCAAAATCCAATGAGTGACGGGTTGTGGTGGGTGAAAGCGAAATTGTCAAAACTGGACAAAAAAGGACTATCTGTAGCGGAAGTTTTCCAGAAAAAATTTGTGAATGTTCAAAGAAAATTTTCTCTGACCAAAGAATTTTTTGAAAATATCCTTTAGAAAAAATCCTGAAAATTTTCCTTCAAAGGGCTTTTTTTAAATTTACTCTTAAAAGGAAATATCCTGTTAAAAACGCCTTTATATTTTTGTAAAAATTTTCCTCTAGAAAGGGAAATTATATAGAAGAATTTCCCAAAAAGGATTTTTTAGAAAATTTATTAAAAATTTATTAAAAATTTATTAAAAATTATTAAAAATTTTGTGAAAATTTCATTAAAAGGGAAATTTTAGTAAAAAGAAAATTTTAAAGAAAATCTACTCAAGAATTATAGAAAATTTTCTCAAAAAAGGATATTTAAAAGGACATTTTTATAGAAAATTTCCTGTAAAAAGGAAATTTTTATAGAAAATTTCCTGTAAAAGTTAATTTTTATAGAAAATTTCCTGTAAAAAGTTATTTTTTATAGAAAATTTCCTCTAAAAAGGACATTTTTATAGAAAATTTCCTCTAAAAAGGACATTTTTATAGAAAATTTCGTCTAAAAAGGACATTTTTATAGAAAATTTCGTCTAAAAAGGACATTTTTATAGAAAATTTCGTCTAAAAAGGACATTTTTATAGAAAATTTCCTCTAAAAAGGACATTTTTATAGAAAATTTCCTCTAAAAAGGACATTTTTATAGAAAATTTCCTCTAAAAAGGACATTTTTATAGAAAATTTCCTCTAAAAAGGACATTTTTATAGAAAATTTCGTCTAAAAAGGACATTTTTATAGAAAATTTCCTCTAAAAAGGACATTTTTATAGAAAATTTCCTCTAAAAAGGACATTTTTATAGAAAATTTCGTCTAAAAAGGACATTTTTATAGAAAATTTCCTCTAAAAAGGACATTTTTATAGAAAATTTCCTCTAAAAAGGACATTTTTATAGAAAATTTCCTCTAAAAAGGACATTTTTATAGAAATTTTCCTCTAAAAAGGACCTTTTTATAGAAATTTCCTCTAAAAAGGACATTTTTATAGAAAATTTCCTCTAAAAAGGAAATTTTTTATAAAAAATTTCCTCCAAAAAGGAAATTTTTATAGAAAATTATATTCAAAATGAAAAAATTTTATTCAAAATGGAAATTCTAAAAAAAATCTTTAAAAACGAAATTTTGGAAAAAACAAAAATTCTAAAAAGTTTCCTCTCCAAAGTGAATCTCTAAAAATATCCTTTAAAAAAGAAATTTCTGAAAAATTTTCCCTAAAAAGAAAGTTTTATAAAAAGTGCTCTGAAAAGGACATTTATGACAAATTTCCTGTTAAAAGGTCATTTAAAAAAAATCCTCTAAAAACTTTTTATGAAAATTTCATTTTAAAGGAAAATTTAGGAAAAAATTTCCCCAAAGGAAATTTTCCTATTTTTGAAAAGTTGAAATTAAAAATTCCTTTAAAAATTAAATTTACTGAATTAAAAGTATTGAAATTGCTCCTGTTGCTTGTTTGAGTCCTTAAACTCCTCATACGGTGGTCGCGTGTATTTTACACATTATTTGTTGTTAAAAAGTATTTTTGTGCCTAAAGGCATTTGTTTTTATACCCTCCACTACCACAAGTGACGATGATTAACTATGTCATTCCGTGTGTAACGCTAAGAAGGAATCATCTTAGACTCTATAAATCTGAATCGATTTAGATATGTCCTTCCGACTGTGTCTCTGTCACGCTAACATGCACAATAACTCATAGAGTTCAATTAATTTTAGCCTGAATATTTATTCTAGTCCTGAGAAGTTTCCTTTTTTGAATAAACCAAATCGGTTCAGTATATTAAAAGATATAGACCGATATCTGAGGCAACCTCTAAGTTCAAGCAAATAAGTTTTGTAAATTAGTCAATTATAAATCAATTATAAAATCAAATCAGAATCAAATTTACACTTTATATTATACTTCATTATCATATCAAAAATTATCAAAATCGGTTCAGTAGAAAAGAAGTTATAGCCAAATATCAATAACTAATTTTATGATTCATTAAGTGTTTCGGTGAAAATTTTTAAGAAAAATCTTTATATTCATCGTATAAGTCTGTGAGTGAATGTATGGGTGTGTATGTACGTAACATAACATAATTACTTCACATATATTTGTGGCAAAGGATATTAAAGATTCGCCATAGCCGAATATAGCATTCGTCCTTGTTTTTATCTGCATTTACTTACTTTCTTTTCCTTTTTATGTCTTTTCATCTTTAAGACATTTTTTTCTTTTATCTCAAATTGCAAAAAAATTTTTTCTCTTCTTGTCGATTTTATTGTTCGTTTGTTCCGTCGTTTGTCGCTTATTCGTTTTAGTGTCGCTTATTCTATAATGACAGACTGACTGACGGACAGACGGAAATTCCTTTCACAATTATTTTGAAAGTTGATCTCTATTGAATGAAGCGTTTTTTAACAAATTTGAATCGAATTCACAAAAATAAAGTCATTTAATGTTTTAGAAGTTAAATGTCGTCTCTTTGGACTATGGACTATATCAAGTCCTAAAAATGAGGACAATAAATAAAGTCATTATCTATATTTCTCTCCTATTTTTGTAATTCTGCCTTGTGATATTTAAAAATCCTCTTGTCAACTTCAAAAACTATTCGCCTTAACCTCATAAAACTGTTGTCACTTCTCCCTGTCAGTCACTTGTTGTTTGCATTATAATACGGGTGTCCTTTATTATAATGATTTTTCTTATATCACTTTATTTCTCTGTATTGTATTCTAAAACTTTCCACATAATTTATATATAAATATTTATTCTTCTTTTCATGATCTCTGAAATAGTGAAACGAAACGTCAATTGTAGGTGTTTTGCAACAATTTCTTTAGTGTCACTTTACATTTTGAAAAAGGGAAGAAGAAGAAGAAGAAAAGGAAAATCTTAAACTTTCTGTCATTTTAACTGACTTTTTCTTAACGTCTTTTGTTCAATTGTGAGTCTTTAGAAAATATTTGATTTGCAACAATTGTGCTGATTATGATGAAAAGTATGAGATCCTTAATAGATGCGTTTGTTTGTGTTCAGTGTTTATTTCATTTATATAATGGTATGTGTGTCTCAATTGATATTTTATTTCCTGAACGTCCTATTTTCTCCTCTAGGAGTTTTATAAAAGATAGATTTTGGTATCATATTTTTTTTTGATATTTTGAAAGGAATGAAAATATAAAAAAATGAAAAGGAATTTGCAGAGACTTAAATTTTTAAATGAACTATAGAGAAAGATCGACGATGAATGATCTGATGTTGCTTGGAAGCTTTGGATTAGTAATCAATTCATAAATTTCATTAAAAACGTCTTACAGATTTAAAGTTATTGACAGCTCATTTGCTCAATTGACTCGTGTTTTCTCTTCCCCAAATCTGTCTTTTATTTTCGCTAACTTTTTAGGGGAACTTTTTAGGGGAACTTTTTTTTTGATTTCTAAAAGAACTTTAATACTTCAGAAAGTCCTTAAGCGTCAGTTGAAAGTCAGATATTTTCTTTGTTGCAATAAAAATGTCATTTATTGAAAGAAAGAAAATTTCTTCTCAAAAAAAATATTTCATAAAAATTTCCTTTAAAAAGGAAATTTATAAAAATTTTCTTTAAATAGAAAATTTCCTGAAATCGACTTTAATTTTAAATTCTTCTTTAGTTCTCTTAAGAAAAATTCCATCTTAATCATGAGAACTAAAATTCCTTGAAATTGATTTTTTTTATTCCACAAAATCCACCACAATTATTGCTTTAAAAGAAATTAAAAAAATTCCCCAGAAAAAATGTTTGTAAGATAAATAATTCTTAAGTCATCCAGAAACGAGGGATAGTGGGGGCAGAGGAGAGTAATAGTAAAATATTAGGAATTCATTTCATTAATTTTTTTAATTTAAAAACTAAATAAAAATTTATTTGGGACAAACAAATAAATAACTTAAGTTAACATTTAAGAAAAAACACTTCAATGGAGATAATCACACACGCACGGACACACACAGATGAACACACACACACATACATACATACAAACCGATAAAAATATATGTTGAAAATGTGTGTAATGGATTCATAAGATTTTTATGAATTTTTGAAAACTTAAATATTGAATTTTTAAACACACAACACATGTGAACCATGCACACATACACACACGCACACAATATGAATTGTCAGTTTGTTTGTTGTTGTTGTTCGAAATGAGTACGTGAGAAAAAAAGTCAGTTGTTGGTTTCAAATGAAATATGAAATGAACGTTGTTGTTCAGACAGACAAAATATTTTCATAACTCACACATACTGATGTAATGCCAACCCACACATACACATTGTCACACAAACATGTATACATTCATACACATGTAATGAAATATTTAGTCTATAAATGAAGAATCCTTTTTCAAAATTGTTGTAGTTGTAAATGTGGTATTTGAACAAATATTGAGTATTCAAATTGTTACAACAACAAACAATAACAATAACAAAAAAAAAAAACAATGTTGTTGCATGAGTACTTTTTGAAATCAAGTGAAAGTTTAAAAAAATTATTTGCAGATTTTTTTATTCCACTGGATTTGAGTACTTTTTATGGTACCAATTTGGGGCCGCAAAAGGAATTTATTTAATAAAAAAATCGATTATTCGGGTTTTAAAGAAAACATTAAAAGTTAATAATTAAAAAAAATTAAATAAGTTTAGTGATGTATAATTCTGGAAACGATTAATTTCTTAAGTGGTTACTTTTCTTCAAATTAGGTGTAAATTAAAAAATATATATATTATTTTAAATTATTTTATTTTTTAATAAATATTAAGAATAATAATATTAAGAATAATAAAATTAAAATACCGATTACTTTTCCTTTTATTAATGGTTATTCGTTCAAAATTTAGTAGTTTTTAGGAAACTGATATTGTTAATAAATTTTAAACCATTTCGTAACGGTTTAATATAAATTACGATTAATTTCAAAGTGGTTACTTATTTTAAAAAATGGTTACTTATTTATAATATAGTTTTAAACAAAAAAATTTGTCATAATATATTACGAATTATTTTCAACTAATACTTATTTATTTTTTTAATTAAAATACCGATTACTTCACCTAATAACGAACGGTTACTCGTTCAAACTTGTATATTTTCTGTAAAAATAAAGCTGCGAATTACTTTGAATTGAATCAGAAACAGTTTAATAAAAATTACTATTAATTTCAAAGTGGTTACTTATTTTTAGAAATGGTTACTTTTTTGAAATATTGTTACAAATAAAAAATCGTTATTAATAACAAATTACTTATTTATTTAAACAAATATTTAACATATTTTTCAATTGAAATACTGATTACTTCGCCATATTACGAACGGTTACTCGTTTAAAATTTAATAATTTCTAGAAAATAACGTTTGCACATCAATTTAAAAGAAATTAAAAAAAAAAATTTTAAAGTAAATAAGAAGTAATTTTAAAGTGATTACTTTTATTGCAAAATGGTTACTTTTTCCAGAAGTTTATTAATATATAAAAATTATACTGGCAATAAATTGTTTATTTTTTAAAACAAATGTTTGAAGCAATTTCCCCTTAAAATACCGATTACTTAATCTAATTTTGTTCAAAATGAAATGATTACTCTTTCAAAATATTGTTTAAAATATATATAATTTTTATTCTAATCAATCGGTTATTTATTTTATGAATATTACAAACACTTTTTTTACAATTACTCGTTTAAAAATGTATAATTTCTTGAAAATGATTTCAGTTGATCAATTTAAATTTGAATTTCAATAATTTTTATTTTCAAATACCGATAATACGGTTACTCGTTTAAAATATCATCATTTTTGAGAATTATTCAGTGAATTTTGATAACGAACAATTTTTAGAAGTGGTTACTTTTTTCTAAACCGATTATTTTTTAAAAATTCTGTTCAAATCTGAGAAAATACATTTATGAAGAGCTTTTTGATAGTTTTAATCAATATTTTTGTTTAATTTCATTTTAAATTATGGTTACTTGTGCCTATTTCAGAACGGTTACTCGTTGAAATTGTCAAAAATTTCTTTAATATTTATTTTTATAAATCATTAAAAAACAAAAATCTGAATGCTTCAAGTGAAAGACGAGCAACCCTGAATGTGATTACTTTTTAAATAACGATTACTTTTTTCTAACTCTAATTATTAATGAGAAATTATATACCGATTTCTAATTGAAACGGTTTTTGGTTTAAACTGTAATAACTTTTTTGAACATTATTTTTTTTTCAAATCCATTTTAAAAAATTTCAGAACTGTTTAAAATGTTAAACGAATAATTTCAAAGTGGTTACTTTTTTCTAAAAGCATCAATTTTGGAAATTTTATAATTTTTATAAAAAACTTTTATCGACAATAAATAATTTAAAAATACCGATTACTAACCTTAAAAACCGGTTACTTTTTGTAAATTTCAATATTTGTGTAGACGTGTGTGATATAATGATACTTATATTTGCATGGTTACTCGAATAAAATGATTAATTCTATTGATCAAAACTAAAGAAGCTTTTTTTGGAATGGAATTCTTATTTTACCCCAAAGATGGAGAAGAAGTATCAACTAAAAGTAACCGTTACATTTTCAAAACTGATTACTTTTTAAGACATTAAAGAATATTTTGCCAATTTACCTTTTTCTCTTTAAATTTATCTCGAATTTATCCCTCTGAATTGCTTACAAATAAAACATCTCAATTCTATCATCCTCCTTCTTTCCACTTTTTTTCTCCCTCTGTCATCCATTTTTGTTTGTGGCCAACTAAAGTGATTTTATGCGTGTCTAAAACTGAGGTATTGTGCCACACAACATTGTTTTACTGTGTTTTTTTTTTCATTTTCTATTTCCTTTTCCGGTTGCATTATTATCATGTGTATGTGTTTTTGAAAAAAAAACACCACACGTCTACACAAAATGATAAGAATGATTATGAATTTTTTCTTTTCTATTTTCATTGTCTTTTAAAGAGGGAAAAAAGGGATGAAGGGAGAGAGGGAGAAAGGGAGGAGGGCGTATTTTTGTTGTTATTGTTGTTTTAATAATGGAATTGTTATGTTTGTTGTGACATTTAAAAAAAGGGCAACAACAAATCTAAGAGAATTAATATGTTTTCTAATAACAATTTTTAGGAATAATGAGTACTTAACACACAAACACATACTCTCTCACACACACACATATACGCGCACACATGATTACACAATTGGGAAAATACTAAAAGAGATGTGAAATTTAAAATTCATGACGAAATTTAACATTTTATAGCAATTCGCTTAGTGGTGGTTACTTTTTCTCCATATGAATTTAAGAAACAAATAATGAATAATCAACAATTTATTTTGGAATTTAAAAAATTTTTTAAAGAAAATTATGGTTATCAATTACTTTTCGAACTGGTTACTCGCTTTAAATTGTATAATTGTTTGTAGTTTTTGTAATGAAAACTATTTTTAAGTAGTTTTAACTAATTGGAAGCCAGTAACGAGTAATTATCTAAATGGTTACTTTTTGTAAATAGTGCTGTAAAATGGAAAATTTCAGTGGAATTTTATTTGTCATAAAATTCTAAAAAAAAATACGTAAAAATCTTAAATAAAAATAATGGTTACCAACTACTTTTTTAAACGGTTACTCGCCTAAAAATTAATATTTCGAGTAAAACTATGAATGTAAAGTATTTTAATAATAATTTTAGAAAAAATTAAGGTAGTAATGATTCATTTCCAAGTGGTTACTTTTTCTTAATAGTGAATTTAAAAGACAATTTTCAACGTTAAAAATTATAATAAAAATTAATGATTACAACAGTTACTCGTCTAAAACTCTATAATTTTAATGAAACTGTGCATGTAAATCATTTAAGTCTGAATTCTATATAATTTTTAGGATGTAACGATTCATTTCTGGATGGTTACTTTTTCACAATTTTAAATTTATTGTAATTTTTGTAACGTTATTCGATTTTCCAGTGAATTTTTATTAATTTTTATATAACTTTTTATTTAAAATAATGGTTACCAGTTACTTTTTCAAACGGTTACTCGCTTAAAAATTTATATTTTCAACAAAACTTTGTATGTACTGTATTTTTAAATTAATTTTAAACAGTTTTGAGCATTTTAAGTCTAAATTTCTAAATGGTTACTTTTTGTTACTTTTAGTTTGAAGAGACATTTTTCAATGTCAAATTATTTCGTTTGGATTTTTATTAAATTTTCTATATTTTTTTATTAAAAAACAACGAATACCAATTACTTTTCTTAACGATTACTTAAAATAAAACTTATTTCAAGAGAACTATACATGCGAAACATTTTAAAATTATTTTAAGCCAGTAACGAGTAATTTTCATAATGGTTATTTTTCTTAATAATATTTTTTAAAGAAAAAATTTTACGCAATTTTGTTTCATATAATTTTTTATTCGTTTCTTTAGAATTTTCATTTTATAATTATGGTTATCAATTACTTTCTTAACGGTTACTCAGCTGGATCTATCATTTTTTATATTATTTAAATAATTTTAAACAACCAATGAAACATTTTTCAAATGGTTACTTTTTCTTAATATTGATTTTAAGCGACACTTTAAGCACGATATATTTATCGTTAAATTATATAGATTTTGATAAAATGTTCATGTAAAAATAACGGTTACCAATTACTTTTAAAACGATTATTTGTCATAAAATTAAAAAAAAATCTAAGAAAACTTTATATTATTATTTCTCATATAAATACAATAATTTTGAATAAGTAACGAGTCGCTTTTAATGTGATTACTTTTTCTTAATAGAAATTTTTAATGAAAATTTTCATTGCAGTTACATTT
>PYHX02000495.1:41362888-41403404 GCA_004302925.2 Cochliomyia hominivorax
TTAATTCAAGACATTAAAACACTATAAGAAATTTATGCTAACTAAATTTATCATATTAAAACTTTATCGATTTTTTAAATTTCTTATAGAAAATTATAAAAGTCTATAAAAAGTTTTCCTATAGAAAATTTGTCGACTATTAAATTTTCATATAGAAAATTTATCGATAATTAAAATTTTCTGTGAAAATTTATCGTATTATATATCTTATATAATTTTTCTATAGAAAATTTATCGATTATATAATTTTTCTATAGAAATTTATCGATTATATAATTTTTCTATAGAAAATTTATCGATTATATAATTTTTCTATAGAAAATTTATCGATTATATAATTTTTTCTATAGAAAATTTATCGATTATATAATTTTTCTATAGAAAATTTATCGATTATATATTTTTCTATAGAAAATTTATCGATTATTATATTTTTCTATAGAAATTTATCGATTATATAATATTTTTCTATAGAAAATTATCGATTATAATAATTTTTCTATAAAGAAAATTATCGATTATATAATTTTTCTATAGAAAATTTATCGATTACAATATTTTCCTATAGAAAATTTATCGATTATATAATTTTTCTACAGAAATTTATCGATTATATAATTTTCTATAGAAAATTTATCGATTATATAATTTTTCTATAGAAAATTTATTCGATTATATAAGTTTTTCTATAGAAATTTTATCGATTATATAATGTTTTCTATAGAAAATTTATCGATTATAGTAAGTTTTCTATAGAAAATTTATCGATTATATAAGTTTCTATAGAAATTTATCGATTATATAGTTTTTCTATAGAAAATTTATCGATTATATAAGTTTTCTATAGAAAATTTATCGATTATATAAGTTTTCTTATAGAATTTATCGATTATATAAGTTTCTATAGAAAATTTTATCGATTATATAAGTTTTCTTATAGAAAATTATCGATTAATAGTTTCTATAGAAATTTATCGATATATAAGGTTTTCTTATAGAAAATTTATCGATTTATAACATTTTCTATAGAAAAATTATCGATTATAACATTTTCTATAGAAAAATTACGATTATAACATTTTTCTATAGAAAATTATCGATTACAATATTTTTCTATAGAAAAATTATCGATTACAATAATTTTTTCTATAGAAAATTATCGATACAACATTTTCTATACAAAAATTATCGATTACACATTTTCTATAAAAATTATCGATTACAACATTTTTCTAAAAGAAAAATATCGATTCACACATTTTTTCTATAAAAAAACATTTTCGATTATCGAAAATTTCGAAAAATTAGTTTGCTTAACAAAAATTTAATAAAATCAAGAAATAGTTGTTTTTTGTTTATATTTTTATCAACAAAAATCCTAAATTCATCCCTTTCTCTCTGTACTTTATTTGATAGTAAAAATATTTTGAAGTGTTTTTTATACATTTTGAATAATTTTTTATTTCTTTGAAATGTTTTCTCTCTTCCCCCTCTTTATGTCTTCTAACTGCATGCCAAAAACTTTATTTTCAAATGTTCTTTTCATGCAGATTTCTTTGGGGATTTCATTAAGAATTCAGACTCAAAAAAAAGTGGGAAAAAGTGCGAAAAAGAAAAACACGAAAAAGGATTATTGAGTTTGTGTAAGAAAAGAACGGAATTATAATTATCTTGTTAAAGAAAGTGTAACTTATCCTTGAATATTAATTATTTTGTTGTCAAGCAAACGAAAAAAAGGTAAAAAGAGCTTAAAAATAGATTCTGTCCAGCATTTTTAAAATAATCCCTAAAATAGGCAGCATATTTTTTAATTCCTGATATGAATTGAGAGTGTAATTTATAACAATTAAGACAAATTACCAAGAATCTCTAAAAAAATGAAATTAAAAATAAATTAATAAAAATTTAAATTAAATGAGAACAAAAATGAAGGGAAAAAGGAAAATAAAGGATAAATTTAATAAAAAATTAAATTAATTTTTAATTCGATACATTTTCTATAAGAAAATCGATCATTTTTTAGCGAAAATGTTTTAAATCCCTTAATTTTCCATAAGAAGATTTTTTAAACGATAATTTTCCCATAATAAAATTTTTAAATTGATAAAATTTTCCATATAAAAATTCACAAAACTTTTCCAAAAAAAGTTTGCGATTTAAAAGTTTGAAATGTATTAATAACTCGAATCTTTTACTGAAATTTTTTCCTTAATGATAATGTTTTTAGAAGTGGAAATCTGATTTTAAGGAAAATTTTTAAATCGATAAATTTTCCATAAGAAAATTTTTAAATCGCAAACTTTTCCAAAAAAATATTAAAATCGATAAATTTTCCAAAAGAATATTTAAAAAAATTTAAACGGAAAAATTTTCAAAAAAATTTTAAATCGATAAATTTTCCAAAATAAATTTTTTTTACCGATAATTTTTCCATAAGAAATTTTAAATCGATAAATTTAAAAAAATTTAAAATCGATTAATTTTTTATAGAAAATATGAAAGGTTATTATTGACGAAATTGTCCTGGTATAAATTTATCGATTATAATATTTTCCTATAGAAACATTTTTCATTTATAAAATTTTTCTTTAGAAAATTTTCATTATAAAATTTCTATAGAAACTAATTTTTCTGTATTTAAAAAACATTACAAAAAAAACAAGCATCATTGTTGCTAAAACTTTCAATATTTGTGCTAAACAACAGAGTTAAAAGTCAATGTTGGTTTTTAAATAATAATGAGAATTATTTTGTTGTTGTTGTTATAACTAAATATTTTCTTAAGCAACAAAAATAAACTTATTTCTCTATTTTATGATTTACACATTACACTCCCTTTCCTCCACACATAATAATGTTATGAAAGTATGTAGAGTGGGAGTACAGCATTAATGAAAATAACTGTTTTATAAGGAGAGTGTAATTGGTAGACAAAACTATACACACATCTAAACCTGTATTTTTTAAAGGAAAAATGCATGAACATTTGAGTACTGAGTACTATAAAGTGCTATATATTTTACAAGAGTAAGAAATGATGGAGAGAGAGAGTTAATAAAGAAGAGTTAACATTATTACACGTTTGTAATGTATGTAATGTTAGAATGTATGTTATTTCACTGGTTGATAAAAAACAATTTGGTTTATCCCGTTAGATTTGTTTTTGTTTTACAATTTAGTTGTTGTTATTTTTGTTGTTTGAGAAAAATTAAAGAAAATTTACATTGTATAGAATTTTAAACAAAACCCAAGTTGTAATTAAATTAACTATTTATAAATAAATGTGTATTTTAAAACAATAAACAAATAAGAAAGTAAAGAAATTAAATTTTATTTTTATCGTTATTGTTGTGTTTTTTTATTGCTTTTGAAAGATCCATCTATAGAGTTTTGTGAATGAAAATTGCCAAGAGCTCTAAAAAAAAAAAAGAAAAAAAGGAAACTTCAAATGGAAATTGCTGAAAGAAAGTAAATAAAAAGAAAACAAGTAAAAATACTATATTCGGGCTGTGACGAATCTTCAATACCCTCCATCGCAAATGCGTTGAAGTAAATCGTTATGTTCTGAAATATGTGCCGATAATTCCTTCTTAGCGTTACATACAGAAAGACCACTTGTGTTAGTCGAGGATATAAAAATGAAAATTGTTCAAGAAAATTGTTATTTGTTTAACACAAATTGAGGTGGAAAATAAAATTGTTCGTTTAAAAAATATTTGCAAATAGACATTTCGAAAATTGAAGTTTTCAAGGGTTCAAAAATAAAAGTGCAAAAAATCAACAAGAAAGTTGAGTGTTTTAAATGAAACTTGAACTTAAATTAAAAGTTATTTTTTTTTTACTTTTTCCCAACTTTTTTCAATCGCCATTTTGTTTAGTTTTTTTTTTCTGTTATTGATACCACATTTTTGTCAATTAACTTTGTCCAACGTTAATTAGCAATTTCTCACTCGTATTATTTTTTCCTCTATAACTCAACTCTCTTTTTGGTTGTCCTCAACAAACAAAAATTGCATTTGCAAATTTTGTAGAAATTCATTTGTTGTGGGTTTTATTATTTCCATGAGTCTCTCTGGTCACAAAATGCAAATTGAAGGAATTAAAAAAGCAGCAAAAGTAAAAATTTTTATTGTGGTAACAAAATGAGTAGAGAAAATATCAAGGTAAAATGAATGGTAAAATTATATTGACTGTTAGTGGGTGAAAATAAAATATGCTTTTCCAGAAATTTTGATTTTTTTATTTTTAAAGTGGAAAATTTCGGAAAAAAATCAATTCGAAATTTAAAAGAATTTTTTATAGTTTTTTTCTTTTTATAAAACTAAAAATTTTTGTAAAAATTTTAAAATTAATTTAAATTTGTTTTCTTTTAGAGAAAATTCAATTTTTTAAAGAATTGTAGTACAATTTACAATGTTTTTTATAAAATTTAAATTTTTGAAAATCTGAATTTAAATTTTAATAAAAATCTGATTTTTATTAAATTTTAAATTATAAATTTTTTACAAAATTTAACATTTTTGTAAAAAATTTTAAATTTTAGTAAAATTTAAATTTTCAAATAATTTTTGAAATTTTTAAAGAAAATTTGAAATTCTTAGAGAAATACCTAAAATTTTTGGAAAAAATGTGAAATTTTATTGAAAATTTGAAATTTTTATGGAAAATTTTTAATTTTAAGTGAAAATTTTTATATTTTAAATTTTTGATGAAAATTTAATTTTTTTTAGAGAATTTGGAACTTTTATAGAATATTTGAAATTAAAGTCTGATGTATAATATGGATTAGAGTCTGGTTTATAATATAGATTAGAGTCTGATCTTTAATATGGATCAGAGTCTGATCTTTAATATGGATCAGAGTCTGATCTATAATATGGATCAGAGTCTGATCTATAATATAGATCAGAGTCTGATCTAGATTAGAATATTATAGATCCGATCCTAATCTATATTTTTATTTATCAGATGCTGTGGCCAGTCATTAATTTCAATTTTACTGCATTTGTCTCTACTCCATACTTTGTATAAAAATCTAACTTATGTTACACTATATCTTAATATGAACAATTAATTGATTTATATAGATTTTAGATTTTAGTTCTGAATTTAAGCTGAAGATCAGTAGATACTATAGAATATAAATCAATTTATATTTTAGACCATAAAAAGTAAAAGACTTTTTTAACAAATGTTCTATGAAAATGTTTATTATTAAAAAAGAAAAAACAATAATAATTTTGAATTTAATTAATAACATATCTTTCAGGCATTTAATTTATGCAGAATTAATAGCATACTTTTAGGTAAATTGTTTTCATTATAAAAATGTTAAATTATTATTTGTTATTAATAAAAAAACACTTTTAAATATTATTTATTTAAACTAAACAAAAAAAAACTAAAATTATTTTCACATTAGTGAAAACTTGGAAAAAAAGTAGTTTATTAAAATGTAATTAAATTACAGTTTTAACTTTATTAACTTAACTTTTTTATTTTTTTATATTTATAAAATATAATTATAACCTCCAGCACCAAAAGTGATGAAGAGGGTATATTAACTTTGTCATTCCATGTGTAACGCTAAGAAGTAACCATCTCAGACCCCATAATGCAATGAATATATATTCCTACATAAAATCAAAATCTGAGTCGGATTAGCTATTTCTGTCTGTTTGTTGTGGTCACGCTCACTTCCACAATAATTGACAAAGCTCAATGAAATGTGGCCTGAGTATTTTTTCAAGTTCTAAAAAGTTTCATATTAAAAGCCATAAAGTCGTTTCAGTATATTTAAAGATATAGAACGATATCTGAGACAACCTCTAAAATCGACAAATTAGAAGGAAATGTTGCCATAATATTATGGCAAATGTTTTATTACGATTCCAAAAATTATCGAAATCGGTACAGTATAAAGAAAGTTACACCCGAAAGTAGAACTGAACGTAACGTGAAACGTAACGTAATTACTTTAAGCGCAGTTGTGCTGAAGGGGATTGAAGATTCGCCATAGCCGAATTAAGCATTCGAACTTGTTTTTTAATAGTTATTTTTTCTGATTTCTTTTAGTTATTTTAACATTATTTTCCTATAAATTTCTCTTGTTTTTTTAAGTTTTTTATTTATTTTTAATATTTTAATTATTCAATATTTTCCTCTGAACATACACACACATATTCATATACACAATAGAAAGAAAAATCACATATTTATTTATTCTCATATTTCCATTCAAATTTTCCATCTTTTTTTCCATATTTTTACCCGCTTTTTGTAGTTTTCAGGTGATTTTTTTAAAATTTATGAAATTATTTCTCCATTAACTGCTGAAATGAAGTGAATTGAATTTTATTGAAAAAAAAAAAAAAAAAAAATAATTTTTTTATTTAATTCTTTTCTCTCTTATTTTTCCGTATTGTTACTGTCAATTTATCTGCTTTTTTGTTTTGTTTACATTAATTAACATTATTAATGGCAAATTGATGAGGATGATGGAGTTTTATTGAAAATAAAAGAGAAAATAAGAGAAATATTGAATTGGCAAACAAAAGAATAATTAACATAAAATATCGTTATAAAGAATATTTAAATATTTATAAAAATGCAATATATTTTTTTATTTTTACTGTTTACGGACTTTAATTGAAATTAAAAGGAAATTGTGGAAAGATGGTATTATTGAATACTCATCTCTAATAATATAGATCAGTCTAGAATCTGGACAAGAGATCAGTCTAGAATCTGGACAACTTTAATTTATTCTCTATCTTGAGAGATTCTATCAGCCTCTAGAGAATTGATCACTTAAAAATATAGACAACAGATCAGTATCTAATACACACTATAGAACAATCTGTAATCTCGACAACTGATCAGTCTGTAATTTATTTTGTAGATCTGACGACAGATCAGATTTTTAATCAAGACTGTAGATTACTTTCTAATCTAGACAATAGAACACTCTCTTATATTGGCAATAGATCATCCTCTTATCAAGATAATTTACCACTGATCTCTAGTTTAGATCAGTGATGCCCACCCATACTACTACACTTTACCTTTGTGTGAGTGACGCAATAACAAATTATTTACAGTGTACGTATGAAGTAAGCAGGGCATCCCTGGTTTAGATCTAAGATCATAAATAAGTCTCCAATATGTGCTATAAATCAGACCAAAATCTTACTTAGAGATCAATCTCTTACTTTGAAAATATATCAGGCAAATATATCAGACACTAAATTGGACTTTCTAGATAATAAATTATTCTCTTATGTAGACTGAAGATCAGTCTCTCATTAAGACTTGAGATCAGTTCCTTATCTTAACTAAAGAACAGTCTTTAGTGGTGTCCTTCACGCAGGCTATAGATCAGTCCTTAATAATTCGTTTTTTTTTGTTACAAAAGTAATAATGAACTAAATATTCTCCCTTTCAACTTTTCTTTTAAGAAAATAAAGAAAAAATAGACTTCTTTCTCATCTTTTATTAAACACTTAACAATCTTCCAAAAATGTTAATTTAAAATTTGGAAATTATATTTTTAAGTAAATTTCTTTTAATATGAAACTAATTCAAAGTTCTTAGAAATAAATTTTCCCCCTCAGGATAATAACGCCAAATTATATTTAAGTTTTCCCCCAAAAATAAAGTTTTTTTTCTTCTGTGTTTGTCAAATACCATAAAAGTGAAACCAAGTGAGAACTAAGTGAATATTAAACCACCCACCCACACACACACACAAACACAAATTACAACGTTACGCTTTTTAAGTTCAAATTACTGAAAGCAGAAGAAGTTATAAAAAAAGTTTAAGTGAATAAAAAGAAAAAGATGAAAACATAAAATGAACAGACAGTTCAGACGAATGAAACCTTTTTTCGGTGAAGTTTTCACAATATTTTCCAAAAGCAAGAGAAGTTTATTAAAAAAAATACGCTGCTAATAATCAGAAACGAAGAGTGGAACACACATTTTATCACTCACTGTGGAAAAAATGTCAAAACAATAAAAATATTAGCGCTCAATGTCCTTCCGAAAAAAATAAGAGAATTCAACTCCCGTATAATTATGTTCGTATAAAATGTTTATAATCTATTAATGACACAAATACAAGAAGACACACAATGTGAGGTCAAAAAACCGCTATAATGTCCGGAAAATTATATGTTTTGGTTCATATTTTTCAAAAGAAATTCTTTATTTTCCTCTCATCTCTTACATCTCTCTCGTTTATAGAGAGATATATTTTCTATAGAAAATATATCTATCTCGTTTATAGAGAGATATATTTTCTATAGAAAATATATCTCTCTCGTTTATAGAGAGATATATTTTCTATAGAAAACATATCTCTCTCGTTTATAGAGAGATTTTCTATAGAAAATATATCTCTCTCGTTTATAGAGAGATATATTTTCTATAGAAAATATATCTCTCTCTCGTTTATAGAGAGATATATTTTCTATAGAAAATATATCTCTCTCTCGTTTATAGAGAGATATATTTTCTATAGAAAATATATCTCTCTCTCGTTTATAGAGAGATATATTTTCTATAGAAAATATATCTCTCTCTCGTTTATAGAGAGATATATTTTCTATAGAAAATATATCTCTCTCTCGTTTATAGAGAGATATATTTTCTATAGAAAATCTCTCTCTCTCGTTTATAGAGAGATATATTTTCTATAGAAAATCTCTCTCTCTCGTTTATAGAGAGATATATTTTCTATAGAAAATCTCTCTCTCTCGTTTATAGAGAGATATATTTTCTATAGAAAATCTCTCTCTCGTTTATAGAGAGATATATTTTCTATAGAAAATCTCTCTCTCGTTTTTAGAGAGATATATTTTCTATAGAAAATCTCTCTCTCGTTTATAGAGAGATATATTTTCTATAGAAAATCTCTCTCTCGTTTATAGAGAGATATATTTTCTATAGAAAATCTCTCTCTCGTTTATAGAGAGATATATTTTCTATAGAAAATCTCTCTCGTTTATAGAGAGATATATTTTCTATAGAAAATCTCTCTCTCGTTTATAGAGAGATATATTTTCTATAGAAAATCTCTCTCTCGTTTATAGAGAGATATATTTTCTATAGAAAATCTCTCTCTCGTTTATAGAGAGATATATTTTCTATAGAAAATCTCTCTCTCGTTTATAGAGAGATATATTTTCTATAGAAAATCTCTCTCTCGTTTATAGAGAGATATATTTCTATAGAAAATCTCTCTCGTTTATAGAGAGATATATTTTCTATAGAAAATCTCTCTCTCGTTTATAGAGAGATATATTTTCTATAGAAAATCTCTCTCTCGTTTATAGAGAGATATATTTTCTATAGAAATCTCTCTCTCTCCCGTTTATAGAGAGATATATTTTCTATAGAAAATCTCTCTCTCTCGTTTATAGAGAGATATATTTTCTATAGAAAATCTCTCTCTCTCTCTCGTTTATAGAGAGATATATTTTCTATAGAAAATCTCTCTCTCTCTCTCGTTTATAGAGAGATATATTTTCTATAGAAAATCTCTCTCTCTCTCTCTCGTTTATAGAGAGATATATTTTCTATAGAAAATCTCTCTCTCTCTCGTTTATAGAGAGATATATTTTCTATAGAAAATCTCTCTCTCTCGTTTATAGAGAGATATATTTTCTATAGAAAATCTCTCTCTCTCTCTCGTTTATAGAGAGATATATTTTTCTATAGAAAATCTCTCTCTCTCTCTCTCGTTTATAGAGAGATATATTTTCTATAGAAAATCTCTCTCTCTCGTTTATAGAGAGATATATTTTCTATAGAAAATCTCTCTCTCTCGTTTATAGAGAGATATATTTTCTATAGAAAATCTCTCTCTCTCTCGTTTATAGAGAGATATATTTTCTATAGAAAATCTCTCTCTCTCTCTCTCGTTTATAGAGAGATATATTTTCTATAGAAAATCTCTCTCTCTCTCTCTCTCTCGTTTATAGAGAGATATATTTTCTATAGAAAATCTCTCTCTCTCTCGTTTATAGAGAGATATATTTTCTATAGAAAATCTCTCTCTCTCTCTCGTTTATAGAGAGATATATTTTCTATAGAAAATCTCTCTCTCTCTCTCTCTCCTCCTCTCCTCTTCTCGTTTAAGAGAGATATATTTTCTATAGAAAATCTCTTTCTCTCTCTCGTTTATAGAGAGATATATTTTCTATAGAAAATCTCTCTCATTTATAGAGAGATATATTTTCTATAGAAAATCTCTCTCATTTATAGAGAGATATATTTTCTATAGAAAATCTCTCTCTCGTTTATAGAGAGATATATTTTCTATAGAAAATCTCTCTCTCGTTTATAGAGAGATATATTTCTATAGAAAATCTCTCTCTCTCTCGTTTTTAGAGAGATATATTTTCTATAGAAAATCTCTCTCTCCCTCGTTTATAGAGAGATATATTTTCTATAGAAACATCTCTCTCTCGTTTATAGAGAGATATATTTTCTATAAGAAATATCTCTCTCGTTTATAGAGAGATATATTTTCTATAAGAAATATCTCTCTCGTTTATAGAGAGATATATTTTCTATAGAAAATATCTCTCTCGTTTATAGAGAGATATATTTTCTATAGAAAATATCTCTCTCGTTTATAGAGAGATATATTTTCTATAGAAAATATCTCTCTCGTTTATAGAAAGATATATTTTCTATAAGAAATATCTCTCTCGTTTATAGAGAGATATATTTTATATAGAAAATCTCTCTTATTTACTCTTGTTTAATTTATTTTTATGTGAAACTGCAACTTTTAAACATTTCCATTAGTTTTATGTGAAATACTTGGAGATTTAAGGAGTCTTAATGACTCAAATATTTTCATTGAGGATTTAAAATACAACATTAACTTAAGTATTTTTTTTATTGTTTTTTTTACACTAAAAATGTTAATTCCAAAGTTAACTTATAAAAATGGGGAAAAAACTCAGTTTATAACAAAAAAACATTAAGGGGATTCAAGCTTAAGAAGAGATTACAATTTCAAAATTGTTAAAATATTTTAAAGAAACCTGCCAGAGTTAAAACCCCTATAAAGAAACATAATGCGTACTAGAGTAATTTACCTTTTGAAAAGCAATAGGGTGAAGAAACCCGACCATTCCAGGCTTCTTCAATAAACATTATGCTTCATGGTTGGACCACCCTTTATAAAATAAAATTATTCAACAAACGCAATTGTTAAATCACGTTCATCACTAAAAAAGTTAACACCTTTTTAGTTGTTCCTTTTATTTTCCTCGTCACTGGTTAAACTCGTTTTTCCATTTTTTGCTCCAGAAAAAAGAAAAAGTAAAACATTATTTTTGTAACATAAAACTTTTGAAAAACAAACAATAAAAATGAATCGTTTTAAGCAAAAATATTGTTTTTCTTTTAAACTAAAATTCTTCGAATAAGAAAATGTGTTTTTACCTTTTTTTCTTATTTCCAGTTTGATTTCAGTTTACACTTTTATAACGCCCTCCCAACCCCTTTACACGTACATACACATGCACTTAAAATTGTTTAACGTAGTTTTCCTTCCATTTTACATTACGTTATCAAATAGCTACGTAATTTAATGTGAAATATTTTAACTAACGAGTTACTTACACATTTTCTTAACTCTTAACAACAACAAATCCCATGATTCTGATATCTCTTGTAAAGTGGAAATAAAAAACTCCCTTGAAAAAAAGGTTTTAAAACTAAAACGAAAAATTTTATGCACCAAAAGCATTTGAATCTTTTAAAGGATTTTACAGGTTATAGAAGAGAGAAATGACAAAACTTTACTCAATAAGAAGACATTTTCTGTCGAAAATGTCTGGTTGAATGACAGAGATTCGCTAAATAAGAGAATGAATAGAAAATGTTGCCAAATTTAAGAAAAATTTTCAATTAATTTAAAATGACGCTAAATTTAAGAGAAATTTTCTATAGAAAATGTCGCCAAATTTAAGAGAAATTTTCTATAGAAAATGTCGCCAAATTTAAGAGAAATTTTCTATAGAAAATGTCGCCAAATTTAAGAGAAATTTTCTATAGAAAATGTCGCCAAATTTAAGAGAAATTTTCTATAGAAAATGTCGCCAAATTTAAGAGAAATTTTCTATAGAAAATGTCGCCAAATTTAAGAGAAATTTTCTATAGAAAATGTCGCCAAATTTAAGAGAAATTTTCTATAGAAAATGTCGCCAAATTTAAGAGAAATTTTCTATAGAAAATGTCGCTAAATTTTCTATAGAAAATGTCGCTAAATTTTCTATAGAAAATGTCGCTAAATTTTCTATAGAAAATGTCGCTAAATTTTCTATAGAAAATGTCGCCTAAGCTAAGAGAAATTTTCTATAGAAAATGTCGCCAAATTTAAGAGAAATTTTCTATAGAAAATGTCGCCTAAGCTAAGAGAAATTTTCTATAGAAAATGTCGCCAAATTTAAGAGAAATTTTCTATAGAAAATGTCGCCTAAGCTAAGAGAAATTTTCTAAAGAAAATGTCGCCTAAGCTAAGAGAAATTTTCTATAGAAAATGTCGCCTAAGCTAAGAGAAATTTTCTAAAGAAAATGTCGCCTAAGCTAAGAGAAATTTTCTATAGAAACTGTCGCCTAAGCTAAGAGAAATTTTCTATAGAAAATGTCGCCTAAGCTAAGAGAAATTTTCTATAAAAAATGTCGCCTAAGCTAAGAGAAATTTTCTATAGAAAATGTCGCCTAAGCCAAGAGAAATTTTCTATAGAAAATGTCGCCTAAGCCAAGAGAAATTTTCTATAGAAAATGTCGCCTAAGCCAAGAGAAATTTTCTATAGAAAATGTCGCCTAAGCCAAGAGAAATTTTCTATAGAAAATGTCGCCTAAGCCAAGAGAAATTTTCTATAGAAAATGTCGCCTAAGTCAAGAGAAATTTTCTATAGAAAATGTCGCCTAAGCCAAGAGAAATTTTCTATAGAAAATGTCGCCTAAGCCAAGAGAAATTTTCTATAGAAAATGTCGCCTAAGCCAAGAGAAATTTTCTATAGAAAATGTCGCCTAAGCCAAGAGAAATTTTCTATAGAAAATGTTGCCAAATTTAAGAGAAATTTTCTATTGAAAATGTCGCCTAAGCCAAGAGAAATTTTCTATAGAAAATGTCGCCTAAGCCAAGAGAAATTTTCTATAGAAAATGTCGCCTAAGCCAAAAGAAATTTTCTATAGAAAATGTTGCCAAATTTAAGAGAAATTTTCTATTGAAAATGTCGCCTAAGCTAAGAGAAATTTCTATAGAAAATGTCGCCTAAGCCAAGAGAAATTTTCTATAGAAAATGTCGCCTAAGCCAAGAGAAATTTTCTATAGAAAATGTCGCCTAAGCCAAGAGAAATTTTCTATAGAAAATGTCGCCTAAGCCAAGAGAAATTTTCGTTAGAAAATGTCGCCAAATTTAAGAGAAATTTTCTATAGAAAATGTCGCCAAATTTAAGAGAAATTTTCTATAGAAAATGTTGCCAAATTTAAGAGAAATTTTCTATAGAAAATGTTGCCAAATTTAAGAGAAATTTTCTATAGAAAATGTCGCTAAATTTAAGAGAAATTTTCTATAGAAAATATAGCCAAATTTATGAGAATTTTTCTATAGAAAATATCGCCAAATTTAAGAGAATTTTTCTATAGAAAATATCGCCAAAATTTGGGAGACATTTTCTATAAAAAATGTCTCTAAAATAATGAGACATCTTTTATACAATTTTTTTTTCATTTAAAACATTTTTTTCAGAAACTTTAATGATGAAATTCTATTTAATTAAATTATTTAATATGAAAATTATATAAAGAAAAATAAGCCTAAAAGTATACTTTACAAATTAAAGCAATTGCTCTTATTTACGTTATATTGCAGCAATATTTTTTTGAACTCTTTAAAAAAATCACCTCTAACCTCCTTTTTGGTTGGTTATTTTCATACTGATGATTTCTTTAAGTCCTTTTTCATGTTAAATATTTTTTGTGGCCTAAAATTATGCAACAGTATTTGCTTTTTCACTTTAAGTTGGCATTTGTTTGTGAATGTTATTATTTTCTTATACTTTTTCTATTTATAACCTCATTTTTTAAGTACTTCAATGTAAAATGTAGGTGAATGCGCTTTTTGACCTACAAAGATCATCATTATCTGAACAACAGTAGCAATAACAACGACAACGTTCTCCGCATATTTTTTTTTTTTTTTTTTTTTTTGCTGAAAATGCAAAATGTGAAAGGAAAAATAACAACAAAAACAGAAAGTGAAATTCAACTCAAAAAGGCAGAAAATTACTTCAAAATTCCTCCAAATAAGTATCATTTGCCGATAAATGTTACCCTCATCCTTTTTTTCCTTTTCCTCTTAAAAAAATGTATAAAAATCATGTTTGGAATTAAAAATTCTTGTCAGGTTTTAACAATAAACAGTTATGTACAGGTTCCTATTTTTACAGCCATCACACATATACATATTCACACATATACTTCACACGTACACGTAATTTTTCTTAAGAAAATTTTCCTTTTTTTCTTGCAAAAAATAATAATAAAAAATTGAACAAAAAGTTTTTAAAAAATAACGACAAAAAAGTGAAAATCTTGTAAATTTTTATACAAAATTCTCAACACTCAATTCATATAAATTTTAATATTATTGAGAGAGAGAGAGAAAGAGATTATTTAGTGGAAAGAGAAAGAAATTTACTCTCAAAATCAATTTTCAATAGAAAAACATTTTCTTTACATATTTTTTTTCACACTCCACCACCACAAGTGTTGAAGAGGGTATATAAACTTTGTCATTCCGTGTGTAACGCTAAGAAGGAATTATCTCAGACCCCAAAATGACAGACAGTCAAAAATGCCTGTTGTTGTCACGCTCATATCCGCAATAATTTAGAGAGCTCAAAGAAATTCGCCCTGAGTATTTGTTATAGTCCTGAAAAGTTTCCTAATAAATTCAGTTCAATTTATTTGAAGATATAGACCGATATCTGAGTCAGTCTCTAAATTCAAGCAAAGAACCTTCGTGAAATTGTCGAATATAATTCAACTAATTAGAATGCAATTTTGCTGTAATATTAAATTATATATACGTTCCAAAAATTCTTGAAATCGGTTCAATAGAAAAAAGTTATAGCCAAAAGGAAAGAGAGAAAGAGAGGTACCCCCAAACAGAGCAAATATTGATTATCGAATATCTAAAGAAATATAATAGCGAGAATTTTTAAATTTAGTTTCAATCACTTCTTCATGGAACTCTTTCACCGGAAAAAATTTAGGATGGATAGGATCAAGGGAAGGGGTAACCCTCATACAAAGGAAATATTGATTATCGAATATCTAAAGAACCATTTCATAGAGAAAAAATTTGGTCGCAATAACTTTTTTAAGGAACTAGTTTACTAGACAAAATTTGGGCCAGATAGAATCAAGGGGAAAGGTAGCTCCCACAGCGAGAGAATTTTCAAATTGAGCCCCAATAATTTTTTCAAGGAGCTTTTTGCAAGGCTAAATGTGAGACAGATAGGAATTTTCGAATTTGATCAGAACCTCTTTATGAAGGAAGTGTTTTACTACACAAACTGAAGAACGGTTAGGATCAGGGGGAGTGGTAGCCCCCATACAATAAAATCTTATTGAATAGTTAAAGAACCTCTACAAATTTGGTCTCAATTAATTTTTTAAGTAACAGTTTTACTGGACAGAATGAATAGGATCAGGGGCATAGGATCATTGGAAGGTTGGTCCAAAAATTATTTTTGTTTTACTTTATAAGGGCACAAAGCGTACCGGGCCTGAATTAGTATTGTATACGTTTGTGATTGTTTGCACATTTTTGGTGGAGAGTATTTAAGATTCGCCATAACCTCACCTTTCACTTGTTCGTTACACATTTAATGTTCATTTTTCTATTCTTGTGGATTTTTTCCATTTTTTTCTTTTCGACCAAAAAAAAAAAACTTTTCTAAATGAAAATAAAATTAAAGAAAAAAATATTTAATGATTTTTTTATTGAACAGCAACAACAGCAACAACAATGAATAAATTATGTTTTCTATTTAATTTATTTTTATTAATTTTTATTATGTCAGAAATAATTTTATTTAATTTTATTTTATTGATTTTTCATTGGGTTTTAATGAGTTTTACGAAATTGGAATTTTAATTTTTCTTCATTAATTTGTTGGTGATTTTATTTCGATAAAACTGAAATCACTGAAAAATAATGTTTTTTTTATTGAAGCATGACAGAACGTGTTATTGATTTAAAAAAAAAAAATAATAATAAAAGTTATTTCTCATAGAAAATTTTTTCTCAATAATGAAGAGAAATTTCCCCAGAATCAAGTTAGATTTTCTATAGAAAAAAATGTAAACAGATTTTCTACGGAAAATTTCACAAGAATTTACAGAGATTTTCTTTAGAAAGAACTGAATTGAAACTGAACTGGAACTAATCTGGAACTGAACTAAAACTGAACTGGAACTGGACTAGAACTGAACTGGAACTGAACTAGAACGCAACAAGAACTGAACTAGAACTGAACTGGAACTGAACTAAAACTGAACTGGAACTGGACTAGAACTGAACTGGAACTGAACTGGAACTGAACTGGAACTGATCTGGAACTGATCTGGAACTGAACTTAAACTGAACTGGAACTGAAATAGAACTGGACAAGAACTGAACTTGAATTGAACTAAAACTGAACTGGATCTGGACTAGAAAAAACTAGAATTGAACTGAACTAAACCACTACCGAATTATGAAATATTTTCCATTGAATTTCTCTAAAATTTTGATGCATTTTCTTTGGGAAATTTCTCAACAATTAAGAGAGATTTCATTAAAGAGATTTAAAACATAAAAACTTTATATAAATGAAAAATTTTCCATAGAAAAACTTTCTTTACATCTGCTTTTGAGCGGAATTTATCGATCATTTATGCATTTTCTTAGTTTTCTTTAAGTTTTCTTCTGTTTACTTGTGGAAGAAAATGTTGTTTGTGGTTTCTTTCAAAATTAATTTCAATTTTTATGCTAAATAAATTATTTTCTTCTTCTTCTTCTCCTTTCCATGTAATGGAAATATGTATTGAACGTTTAGATCACGAAAAAAAAACCTTTTGAAGTTAAAATTTTTCTCCTCCAAACGTTGAACTGATTCACTGAATGGTCATTGACCATTGGGGCAGCAGAGTTGAATGGATGCAAATTCTCCTGTACGTCCCTCAGCCAATTGCCTGTTCTTTTTTTCTCTTTTGTTTTCCTTTCAACTATTTGGAGTCGTTTTCTTGTGATTATCATAAAATAACTGAATTCAATTATGCTTTAAATTGTTTAAATTCCCAGTATTTTTTTTATTAGCAAATATTCCAATTTAAGACGGTGGGAAATTTCACGAGTTTCGTTATAATTTTAACTTATTTCGTATATTTTTCTTACATCTGTCCCACTGTACATTTGTGGTACAGTGTGTCTGATGATGCTGTTGCCTGAGTTTTGTTACCAATAAATAAAATTTAAATTTGTGTATTTTTCTTTACATTCGCTTGTTGTTTTAATTGGTTTGATGTCTGTTGTATTCGCTGTAGAGCGTCATCAATTTGGGATTTTTTTTTTTGCATCAATTTTCATAAAAACTCAAGCAGAACAGAAAAAAGAAACAAACAAATATTCAACTACAATCACTGATGTGCATCAACGTCATCGAAGCTACTTTAGATTGTTTGGTTCCACATGTTCCCCACAAAGAGCAAATAATAACAGATCTTATCGCTTTTGTAAACATCGAAAATACATTGAGATGAAATAAAAAATAAATAAAAACAACAACAAAAAACATCGAAAATACAACAATTAATTTAATCGTTGTGAAACAACAACAGACCATAAAACACAATTTAAACAGACGCGAAAACCAGGAGAAAGATAAACAGCCACATGACCCGTGTAACCCTTAGACAAAGGCGCTTGGCACTGGGAGATTTATAAGAGATACAACAGACAAAGATACAGAGTCTGCTTGTTGGTACAAGTGACGTGTGGTCGATATTTATTCAATTAATAACGTGTTAAGGGCCCAACAACAACATGTCCCAAACAAAAACAAGAACTCTGTAAAAAAAAGACTTCAAAGTCAATGTCAATGGAGGAAGAACAAGAACCAGCGTATAAACGATTTATTTATAAAATAATGAAGGATATAAATTATACAGAATTTAAAGAAATAAATTTTATTTTTCTCTTTAAATTTAATTCGAAAAGAAAAAAATCGATTAAAAAAAATTCAGAATAAACAACAGATGTTTTGTTCTCAAAATGGTTTTTTCTAACAAAATTTAATTTGTTTACCCTCCACCACCACAATTGGCGATGAGGGTATATTAACTTTGTCGTTCCAGGTATATTGACTTTGATGATTTCTTCCGTCAAGAAGGAATAATCTCAGATTCCATTATGAATATATGTTCTTGCATCAAAGCAAAATCTGAGTCTATTTAGCTTTATCTGTCTGTCTGTCTCTTGTTGGCCCGCTCACATCCATAATAATTGAAAAGCTCAACGAAATTTGACCTCAGAATTATTTATAGTCTAACTAACTAAGACCCGGTGCGCATTGTCACACTTATAAAGTTGTTAGTACCCCAAGGTGCATGTTCCTATCCATCCTACATTTTGGCCAGTAAAGAAGATCTTTTGAAAAGTAATTGGAACCAATTTGAATACTCCCGCTTTAACAGATCTTTAGATATTCGGTAATCAACATTTTCTTTGTGTGGGGGACACTTTCCCCTATGACCTGAACCACCCTTCATTCTGTCTAGAAAAAACAATTACTTGAAAAATTTATTGGGACAAATTTTGAAAATTCTCGATGTAGTGGTTCTTAAGATATTTGATTATCAATATTTTCTTTGTATAGAGACGACTTCATCCCCCAATCCTAAACGTCCTTCATTTTGTCTAGTAAAACAGTTCCTTGATAAAGTGGTTTTGATCAAATAAGGAAATTCTCACTGTTATAATTCTTTAAATACATGATGATCATTATTTGCCTTGTATGAGGCCTACCTCTTTACCTGATTCTATCCGTCTCAAATTTTGCTTCGTAAACAAGTCCCTTGAAAAAAATATTGGGACCAAATTAAAATCGCTGTTATAGTTCTTCAGATATTCAATGATCAATATTTGCTCTGTATGGGGGTTACCTCTTCCCCTGATCCCATCCGTCTTACATTTTGTTCAGTTAAAGTTGAAGAAGTGATTGGGACCAAATTAAAAAATTCTCGCTGTTATATTTTATCAGGTATTCGATAATCAATATTTGCTCTCTATGGGAGTTACCTCTTCCCCTGGTCCTATCGAATTTTTTTAAAGCCCATATTTCTTCCGGTTATATGGATGTAGTTGAGCTGTCTTTAAGTCCCAAACAAAAAAGCAAAATGGTTTCAATATAAAAGATATGGAACGATATCTGAGGCAATTTCTAAGTTTAAACAAGAAACTTTTGTCAAATTGTTAATTACAAATCGACAAATTAGAATAATATTTTGTCCATATTGTTAAGCTGTGTGTACTTCATTGACATTCCAATTTATCAAAATCGGTTCAGTATAAAAAAGTTATAGCAAAAAATATAACTAATTTTACGGCCCATGAAGTGTTCTCGTGTCATATTTGAGAAAAACTTTTATGTATTGTATACCTTGTCAGTGTAGTGTGGGTGTGTATGTACGAAACATGACATATGTATTTCACTTGGACTTGTGGTGGAGGGTATTAAAGATCCCGCATTGCCATATAGAGTATTCTTACTTGTTTTAATTAACCTTTTTGAAAAAAAAACCGCCATAATTAATTATTATGTGTCCCTAGAAAGTGCTATAATGACCAAAATAGTATTTGTCTAACACATGTTTTCCATTTTGATTATCCTCTTTACCCCCCTCTCAACACTCATCCATCGTTAACCACCTCAGGACTCCAGACTGAAATGAAAAAAAAAAAAAAAAAAAAAAAAACATTTCATGTGTCATCGTCATCATCATTTTAAGTTGACCTTCATTTTTGTCTGTTTTCTACACTCGAACCCCAATTTACGATTTTAAAAAAAATTGTTTTGGACAAAACGTGTGAACAATTATTTTGAATGAAATATACATATATTCTTTTCTCTTTCTCTCATAAAACACAATTTATGTCTTGTTTATGTCTGATAAATTTAAAGAAAAAATATGAAATTTTCTCTTTTTTTTCTTGTAAAACATGGAAAATTAAATTAAAAAACCGTTTCTAGGAAAAATCATAAGAATAGACTAAACATACTTTAATTCAAGACATTAACACACTATAAGAAATTTATCGATAACTCAATTTTATCATATTAAAACTTATCGATTTTTTAAATTTCTTATAGAAAAATTATAAAACATAAGTTTTCCTATAGAAAATTTGTCGACTATTAAATTTTCATATAGAAAATTTATCGATAATTAAAATTTCCTGTAGAAAATTTATCGTCTATTAAATATCTTATAATTTTTCTATAGAAAATTTATCGATTATAACATTTTTCTATAGAAAATTTGTCGATTATATAATTTTTCTATAGAAAATTTGTCGATTATATAATTTTTCTATAGAAAATTTGTCGATTATATAATTTTTCTATAGAAAATTTGTCGATTATATAATTTTTCTATAGAAAATTTGTCGATTATATAAATTTTCTATAGAAAATTTTTCGATTATATAAATTTTCTATAGAAAATTTGTCGATTATATAAATTTTCTATAGAAAATTTTTCGATTATATAAATTTTCTATAGAAAATTTTTCGATTATATAAATTTTCTATAGAAAATTTTTCGATTATATAAATTTTCTATAGAAAATTTTTCGATTATATAAATTTTCTATAGAAAATTTTTCGATTATATAATTTTTCTATAGAAAATTTTTCGATTATATAATTTTTCTATAGAAAATTTTTCGATTATATAATTTTTCTATAGAAAATTTTTCGATTATATAATTTTTCTATAGAAAATTTTTCGATTATATAATTTTTCTATAGAAAATTTTTCGATTATATAATTTTTCTATAGAAAATTTTTCGATATATAATTTTTCTATAGAAAATTTTTCGATTATATAATTTTTCTATAGAAAATTTTTCGATTATATAATTTTTCTATAGAAAATTTTTCGATTATATAATTTTTTCTATAGAAAATTTTTCGATTATATAATTTTTCTATAGAAAATTTTTCGATTATATAATTTTTCTATAGAAAATTTTTCGATTATATAATTTTTCTATAGAAATTTTTCGATTATATAATTTTCTATAGAAAATTTTTTCGATTATATAATTTTTCTATAGAAAATTTTTCGATTATATAATTTTTCTATAGAAAATTTTTCGATTATATAATTTTTCTATAGAAAATTTTTCGATTATATAATTTTCTATAGAAAATTTTTCGATTATATAATTTTTCTATAGAAAATTTTTCGATTATATAATTTTTCTATAGAAAATTTTTCGATTATATAATTTTTCTATAGAAAATTTTTCGATTAATATAATTTTTTCTATAGAAAATTTTTCGATTATATAATTTTTCTATAGAAAATTTTTCGATTATATAATTTTTCTATAGAAAATTTTTCGATTATATAATTTTTCTATAGAAAATTTTTCGATTATATAATTTTCTATAGAAAATTTTCGATTATAATTTTCTATAGAAAATTTTTCGATTATATAATTTTTCTATAGAAAATTTTTCGATTATATAATTTTTCTATAGAAAATTTTTCGATTATATAATTTTCTATAGAAAATTTTTCGATTATATAATTTTTCTATAGAAAATTTTTCGATTATATAATTTTTCTATAGAAAATTTGTCGATTATATAATTTTTCTATAGAAAATTTGTCGATTATATAATTTTTCTATAGAAAATTTGTCGATTATATAATTTTTCTATAGAAAATTTGTCGATTATATAATTTTTCTATAGAAAATTTGTCGATTATATAATTTTCTATAGAAAATTTGTCGATTATATAATTTTTCTATAGAAAATTTGTCGATTATATAATTTTTCTATAGAAAATTTGTCGATTATATAATTTTCTATAGAAAATTTGTCGATTATATAATTTTTCTATAGAAAATTTGTCGATTATATAATTTTTCTATAGAAAATTTGTCGATTATATAATTTTTCTATAGAAAATTTGTCGATTATAACATTTCTCTATAGAAAATTTATCGATTATATAATTTTTCTATAGAAAATTTATCGATTATATAATTTTTCTATAGAAAATTTATCGATTATATAATTTTCTATAGAAAATTTATCGATTATATAATTTTTCTATAGAAAATTTATCGATTCTATAGAAAATTTATCGATTATATAATTTTCTATAGAAAATTTATCGATTATATAATTTTCTATAGAAAATTTATCGATTATATAATTTTTCTATAGAAAATTTATCGATTATATAATTTTTCTATAGAAAATTTATCGATTATATAATTTTTCTATAGAAAATTTATCGATTATATAATTTTTCTATAGAAAATTTATTCGATTATATAATTTTTCTATAGAAATTTATCGATTATATAATTTTTCTATAGAAAATTTATCGATTATATAATTTTTCTATAGAAAATTTATCGATTATATAATTTTCTATAGAAAATTTATCGATTATATAATTTTTCTATAGAAAATTTATCGATTATATAATTTTTCTATAGAAAATTTATCGATTATATAATTTTTCTATAGAAAATTTATCGATTATATAATTTTTCTATAGAAAATTTATTCGATTATATAATTTTTCTATAGAAAATTTATCGATTCTATAGAAAATTTATCGATTATATAATTTTTCTATAGAAAATTTATCGATTATATAATTTTTCTATAGAAAATTTATCGATTATATAATTTTTCTATAGAAAATTTATCGATTATATAATTTTTCTATAGAAAATTTATCGATTATATAATTTTTCTATAGAAAATTTATCGATTATATAATTTTTCTATAGAAAATTTATCGATTATATAATTTTTCTATAGAAAATTTATCGATTATATAATTTTCTATAGAAATTTATCGATTATATAATTTTTCTATAGAAAATTTATCGATTATATAATTTTTCTATAGAAAATTTATCGATTATATAATTTTTCTATAGAAAATTTATCGATTATATAATTTTTCTATAGAAAATTTATCGATTATATAATTTTTCTATAGAAAATTTATCGATTATATAATTTTTCTATAAAAAATTTATCGATTATATAATTTTTCTATAGAAAATTTATCGATTTATAATTTTTCTATAGAAAATTTATCGATTATATAATTTTTCTATAGAAAATTTATCGATTATATAATTTTTCTATAGAAAATTTATCGATTATATAATTTTTCTATAGAAAATTTATCGATTATATACTTTTTCTATAGAAAATTTATCGATTCTATAGAAAATTATCGATTATATAATTTTTCTATAGAAAATTTATCGATTATATAATTTTTCTATAGAAAATTTATCGATTATATAATTTTTCTATAGAAAATTTATCGATTATATAATTTTTCTATAGAAAATTTATCGATTATATAATTTTTCTATAGAAAATTTATCGATTATATAATTTTTCTATAGAAAATTTATCGATTATATAATTTTTCTATAGAAAATTTATCGATTATATAATTTTTCTATAGAAAATTTATCGATTATATAATTTTTCTATAGAAAATTTATCGATTATATAATTTTTCTATAGAAAATTTATCGATTATATAATTTTTCTATAGAAATTTATCGATTATATAATTTTTCTATAGAAAATTTATCGATTATATAATTTTTCTATAGAAAATTTATCGATTATATAATTTTTCTATAGAAAATTTATCGATTATATAATTTTTCTATAGAAAATTTATCGATTATATAATTTTTCTATAGAAAATTTATCGATTCTATAGAAAATTTATCGATTATATAATTTTTCTATAGAAAATTTATCGATTATATAATTTTTCTATAGAAAATTTATCGATTATATAATTTTTCTATAGAAAATTTATCGATTATATAATTTTTCTATAGAAAATTTATCGATTATATAATTTTTCTATAGAAAATTTATCGATTATATAATTTTTCTATAGAAAATTTATCGATTATATAATTTTTCTATAGAAAATTTATCGATTATATAATTTTCTATAGAAAATTTATCGATTATATAATTTTTCTATAGAAAATTTATCGATTATATAATTTTTCTATAGAAAATTTATCGATTATATAATTTTTCTATAGAAAATTTATCGATTATATAATTTTTCTATAAAAAATTTATCGATTATATAATTTTTCTATAGAAAATTTATCGATTTATAATTTTTCTATAGAAAATTTATCGATTATATAGTTTTTCTATAGAAAATTTGTCGATTATATAATTTTCTATAGAAAATTTATCGATCACAACATTTTGCTATCGATACTTTATCGATCACAAAATTTTTTTATGGAAAATTTTTCGATTTCAAAATTTTCTTATTTAAAATTTATCCATTTAAAATTTTTAAGACGATAAATTTTCTATAGGAGATTTTTATAAACAATAACATTTCTAAAGGAAAAGTCATAATCGAAAAACTAGTTTGCTTAACAAAAATTTTATAAAATCAAAGAATAGTTTTTTATATATTTTATCAACAAAAATCCTAAATTTCATTCCTTTTCTCTCTGTATCTTTATTTTGTTAGTAAAAAATTTTGAAGTGTTTTTTTTATAAATTTTTTAATATTTTTTTTATTTTCTTTGAAAAGTTTTTTCTTTCTCTTTCCCCCTCTTTATGTCTTCTAACTGCATGCAAAAACTTTATTTTCAAATGTTCTTTTCATGCAGATTTCTTTGGGGATTTTCATTAAGAATTCAGACTCAAAAAAAAAGTGGAAAAAGTGCGAAAAGAAAAACACGAAAAAGGATTATTAGTTTGTGTAAGAAAAAGAACGGAATTATAATTATCTTGTTAAGAAAGTATAAGTTATCCTTGAATATTAATTATTTTGTTGTCAAGCAAACGAAAAAAAGGTAAAAAGAGCTTAAAAATAGATTCTGTCCAGCATTTTTAAAATAATCCCTAAAATAGGCAGCATATTTTTTAATTCCTGAATATGAATTGAAAGTGTTAATTTATAACAATTAAGACAAATTACCAAGAATTCTCTAAAAAAAATGAAATTAAAAAATAAATTAATAAAAATTTAAATTAAATGAGAACAAAAATGAAGGAAAAAGGAAAATAAAGGATAAATTTTAAATAAAAATTAAATTAATTTTTAATTCGATACATTTTCTATAAGAAAATCGATAATTTTTTTAGCGAAAATTTTTAAATCCCTTAATTTTCCATAAGAAGATTTTTTAAACGATAAATTTTCCATAATAAAATTTTTAAATTGATAAATTTTCCATAATAAAAATTCACAAACTTTTCCAAAAAAAGTTTGCGATTTAAAAGTTTGAAATGTATTAATAACTCGAATCTTTTACTGAAATTTTTTCCTTAATGATAAATGTTTTTAGAAGTGGAAATCTGATTTTGAGGAAAATTTTTAAATCGATAAATTTTCCATAAGAAAATTTTTAAATCGCAAACTTTTCCAAAAAAATATTAAAATCGATAAATTTTCCAAAAGAATATTTAAAAAAAATTTAAACGGAAAAATTTTCAAGAAAAATTTTAAATCGATAAATTTTCCAAAATAAATTTTTTTTACCGATAATTTTTCCATAAGAAATTTTTAAATCGATAAATTTAAAAAAAATTAAATCGATTAATTTTTTATAAGAAAATATGAAAGTTATTATTGACGAAATTGTATTGTATAAAATTTATTTTCATTTATAAAATTTTTCTTTAGAAAATTTTCAATTTATAAAATTTTCTTATAGAAAACTAAATTTTTCTGTATTTTAAAAACATTACAAAAAAAACAAGCATCATTGTTGCTAAAACTTTTCAATATTTGTTGCTAAACAATAGAGTTATAAAGTCAATGTTTGTTTAAAATAATAATGAGAATTATTTGTTGTTGTTGTTATAAACTAATATTTTCTTAAGCAACAAAAAATAACTATTATTTCTCTATTTTATGATTTACCCATTACACTCCCTTTCCCTCATACATAATAATGTTATGAAAGTATGTAGAGTTGGAGTACAGCATTAATGAAAAATAACTGTTTTATAAAGAGAGTGTAATTGGTAGACAAAACTATACACACATCTAAACCTGTATTTTTTTAAAGGAAAAATTCATTGAAACATTTGAGTACTTGAGTACTATAAAGTGCTCATTATATTTACAAGAGTATAGAAATGATGGAGAGAGAGATTAATAAAGAAGAGTTTAACATTATTACACGTTTGTAATGTATGTACATGTTAGAATGTATGTTTATTTCACTTGTTGATTAAAAAAACAATTTGGTTTTATCCCGTTAGATTTGTTTTGTTTTACAATTTAGTTGTTGTTATTTTTTTTTGTTTGAGAAGAAATGAAAAGAAAACTTAGTTTTATAGAAATTTTAAACAAAACACAAGTTGTAATTAAATTAAACTTATTTATAAATAAATGTGTATTTTAAAACAACAAAACAAATAAGAAAGTAAGAAAATTAAATTTTATTTTTATTCGTTATTGTCGTTTTTTTTATTTGCTTTTGAAAAGATCCATTCTATAGAGTTTTGTGAATGAAAATTGCCAAGAGCTCTAAAAAAAAAAAAGAAAAAAAGGAAAACTTCAAATGGAAATTTGCTGAAAGAAAGTAAATAAAAAGAAAACAAGTAAAAATACTATATTCGGCTGTGACGAATCTTCAATACCCTCCATCACAAATGCGTGTGAAGTAAATACGTTATGTTCTGAAATATGTGCCGATAATTCCTTCTTAGCGTTACATACAGAAAGACCACTTATGTTAGTCGAGGATATAAAAATGAAAATTGTTCAAGAAAATTGTTATTTGTTTAACACAAATTGAGGTGGAAAATAAAATTGTTCGCTTAAAAAATATTTGCAAATAGACATTTCGAAAATTGAAGTTTTCAAGGGTTCAAAAAGTTTCAAAATAAAATCAACAAGAAAGTTGAGTGTTTTAAATGAAACTTGAACTTAAATTAAAAGTTATTTTTTTACTTTTTCCCAACTTTTTTCAATCGCCATTTTGTTTAGTTTTTTTTTTCTGTTATTGATACCACATTTTTGTCAATTAACTTTGTCCAACATTAATTAGCAATTTCTCACTCGTATTATTTTTTCCTCTATAACTCAACTCTCTTTTTGGTTGTCCTCAACAAACAAAAATTGAATTTGCAAATTTTGTAGAAATTCATTTGTTGTGGGTTTTATTATTTCCATGAGTCTCTCTGGTCACAAAATGCAAATTGAAGGAATTAAAAAAGCAGCAAAAGTAAAATTTTTTATTCTGGTAACAAAATGAGTAGAGAAAATATCAAGGTAAAATGAATGGTAAAATGATATTGACTGTTAGTGGGTGAAAACAAAATATGCTTTTCCAGAAATTTTGATTTTTTTTTTGTTTTAAAGTGGAAAATTTCGGAAAAAAATCAATTCGAAATTTAAAAGAATTTTTTATATTTTTTTTATAAAACTAAAAATTTTTGTAAAAATTTTAAAATTAATTTTGAATTTTTTTTATGAAAATTAAATGAAATGAAAATTTGATTTCTTTTAGAAAAAATTCAATTTTTTTAAAGACTTGTAGTACAAATTCTAATGTTTTTAGAAAATTTAAGTTTTTTTTGAAAATCTGAATTTAAATTTTAGTAAAAATCTGATTATTAAAAATTTAGATTAAAATTTTTTGACAAAATTTAACATTTCAGTAAAAAATTTTAAATTTTAGTAAAATTTAAATTTTCAAATAATTTTTGAAATTTTTAGAGAAAATTTGAAATTCTTATAGAAATAATTAAGATTTTTCGAAAAAATCTGAAATTTTATTGAAAATTTGAAATTTTTATGGAAAATTTTTAGCTTTTTAATTTTAAGTGAAACTTTTTATATATGAAATTTTTGATGAACATTTTAAATTGTTTTAGAGAATTTGATATTTTTATAGAATATTTTAAATTAGAGTCTGTTCTATAGTCAACAAAAAAGATCAGAATCTGATCAAAAACCTAAAACAGAATGTGATCTTTAATCTAGGTCTGTATCTTATTTATAATCTAGATCAAAATCAAAGCTGTAATCTAGATCTGAGTCTTAATCTTTATCAGAAACTAATCGATAAACTAGACAAGTCTCTGGCCTATAAACTATATTAGAATCTTATTTAAAATCTAGTTGAAGATCTGATCTATAATCTAAATCAGATTTTTATTTAAAATCTTAGTCAAAATCTTATCTAGACTAGAGTCTGATCTATAATCTCAATCACATTCTAATCTGTAAATTAAATCAAAATAGATCAATCTGATCTATAATATAGATCAGAGTCTGATCTATAATTTAGATCAGAGTCTGATCTTTAATATGGATCAGAGTCTGATCTATAATATGGATCAGAGTCTGATCTATAATATAGATCAGAGTCTGATCTATAATATAGATCAGAGTCTGATCTAGATTAGAATATTATAGATCCGATCCTAATCTATATTTTTATTTATCAGATGCTGTGGCCAGTCATTAATTTCAATTTTACTGCATTTGTCTCTACTCCATACTTTGTATAAAAATCTAACTTATGTTACACTATATCTTAATATGAACAATTAATTGATTTATATAGATTTTAGATTTTAGTTCTGAATTTAAGCTGAAGATCAGTAGATACTATAGAATATAAATCAATTTATATTTTAGACCATAAAAAAGTAAAAGACTTTTTTAACAAATGTTCTATGAAAATGTTTATTATTAAAAAAGAAAAAACAATAATAATTTTGAATTTAATTAATAGCATATCTTTCAGGCATTTAATTTATGCAGAATTAATAGCATACTTTTAGGTAAATTGTTTTCATTATAAAAATGTTAAATTATTATTTGTTATTAATAAAAAAACACTTTTAAATATTATTTATTTAAACTAAACAAAAAAAACTAAAATTATTTTCACATTAGTGAAAACTTGGAAAAAAATAGTTTATTAAAATGTAATTAAATTACAGTTTTAACTTTATTAACTTAACTTTTTTATTTTTTATATTTATAAAATATAATTATAACCTCCAGCACCAAAAGTGATGAAGAGGGTATATTAACTTTGTCATTCCATGTGTAACGCTAAGAAGTAACCATCTCAGACCCCATAATGCAATGAATATATATTCCTACATAAAATCAAAATCTGAGTCGGATTAGCTATTTCTGTCTGTTTGTTGTGGTCACGCTCACTTCCACAATAATTGACAAAGCTCAATGAAATGTGGCCTGAGTATTTTTTCAAGTTCTAAAAAGTTTCATATTAAAAGCCATAAAGTCGTTTCAGTATATTTAAAGATATAGAACGATATCTGAGACAACCTCTAAAATCGACAAATTAGAAGGAAATGTTGCCATAATATTATGGCAAATGTTTTATTACGATTCCAAAAATTATCGAAATCGGTACAGTATAAAGAAAGTTACACCCGAAAGTAGAACTGAACGTAACGTGAAACGTAACGTAATTACTTTAAGCGCATTTGTGCTGAAGGGGATTGAAGATTCGGCATAGCCGAATTAAGCATTCGAACTTGTTTTTTAATAGTTATTTTTTCTGATTTCTTTTAGTTATTTTAACATTATTTTCCTATAAATTTCTCTTGTTTTTTTTAAATTTTTTATTTATTTTTAATATTTTAATTATTCAATATTTTCCTCTGAACATACACACACATATTCATATACACAATAGAAAGAAAAATCACATATTTATTTATTCTCATATTTCCATTCAAATTTTCCATCTTTTTTTCCATATTTTTAACCGCTTTTTGTAGTTTTCAGGTGATTTTTTTAAAATTTATGAAATTATTTCTCCATTAACTGCTGAAATGAAGTGAATTGAATTTTATTGAAAAAAAAAAAAAAATAATAATAATAAATTTTTTATTTAATTCTTTTCTCTCTTATTTTTCCGTATTGTTACTGTCAATTTATCTGCTTTTTTGTTTTGATTACATTAATTAACATTATTAATGGCAAATTGATGAGGATGATGGAGTTTTATTGAAAATAAAAGAGAAAATAAGAGAAATATTGAATTGGCAAACAAAAGAATAATTAACATAAAATATCGTTATAAAGAATATTTAAATATTTATAAAAATGCAATATATTTTTTTATTTTTATTGTTTACGGACTTTAATTGAAATTAAAAGGAAATTGTGGAAAAATGGTATTATTGAATACTCATCTCTAATAATATAGATCAGTCTAGAATCTGGACAAGAGATCAGTCTCTAACCTAAACTTTAATTAATAATTTAGATCAGCCTCCAATCTGAATTATAGATCAGTCTCCCAGACAACTGATCATTCTGTAATTTATTTTGAATATCTGTCTGGAATCTGGACAATAGATCAGTCAATAATCTAAACTTTAATTTATACTTTAGATCAGCCTACTTTAGATCTGGATTATAGATCAATCTCTAATCTTGAAAGATTTTATCAGCATCTAGAGAATTGATCACTTAAGAATATAGACAACAGATCAGTATCTAATATAGACTTTAGAACAATCCGTAATCTAGACAACAGATCAGTCTGTAATTTATTTTAAAGATTATTTTAAAGAGTCTATAATGTGCACAACAGATCAGTCTCTTATTTGTTTTAAAGATCAGTCTAAAATCTAAACAATCCAATTAGACTATAGATCACTTTCTAATTTAGTCTAAAGATCAGTCTATAATCTGGACAAGAGATTAGACTATCATTAATGCTATAGATTATCTTCTAGTATATTAAACAGATTAGCTACTAATCTAGACAATATATGTCTCTAGTTTAGATTATAGATCAGTCTATAATTTAGAATAAACATCAGCCTCTAGTCTGGAAAATATAACACTCTCTAATCTAGACAATAGATCAGTCTCTGGTTTAGGCAATATATCAGTCTCTAAGGTAGACGACAGATCAGATTTCTAATCTAGACAATAGAACACTCTCTTATATTGGCAATAGATCATCCTCTTATCAAGATAATTGACCACTGATCTCTAGTTTAGATCAGTGATGCCCACTCATACTACTACATATATATTTACCTTTTGTGAGTGAAGCTATAACAAATTATTTACAGTGTACGTATGAAGTAAGCAGAAATTGTAATTGATGTATATTTTGGGCATCCCTGGTTTAGATCTAAGATCATAGATAAGTCTCCAATATGTGCTATAGATCAGACTAAAATCTTACTTAGAGATCAATCTCATACTTTGAAAATATATCAGGCAAATATATCAGACACTAAATTGGACTTTCTAGATAATAAATTATTCTCTTATGTAGACTGAAGATCAGTCTCTCATTAAGACTTGAGATCAGTTCCTTATCTTAACTAAAGAACAGTCTTTAGTGGTGTCCTTCACGCAGGCTATAGATCAGTCCTTAATAATTCGTTTTTTTTTGTTACAAAAGTAATAATGAACTAAATATTCTCCCTTTCAACTTTTCTTTTAAGAAAATAAAGAAAAAATAGACTTCTTTCTCATCTTTTATTAAACACTTAACAATCTTCCAAAAATGTTAATTTAAAATTTGGAAATTATATTTTTAAGTAAATTTCTTTTAATATGAAACTAATTCAAAGTTCTTAGAAATAAATTTTCCCCCTCAGGATAATAACGCCAAATTATATTTAAGTTTTCCCCCAAAAATAAAGCTTTTTTTTTCTTCTGTGTTTGTCAAATACCATAAAAGTGAAACCAAGTGAGAACTAAGTGAATATTAAACCACCCACCCACACACACACAAACAAAAATTACAACGTTACGCTTTTTAAGTTCAAATTACTGAAAACAGAAGAAGTTATAAAAAAAGTTTAAGTGAATAAAAAGAAAAAGATGAAAACACAAAATGAACAGACAGTTCAGACGAATGAAACCTTTTTTCGGTGAAGTTTTCACAATATTTTCCAAAAGCAAGAGAAGTTTATTAAAAAAAAAATACGCTGCTAATAATCAGAAACGAAGAGTGGAACACACATTTTATCACTCACTGTGGAAAAAATGTCAAAACAATAAAAATATTAGCGCTCAATGTCCTTCAGAAAAAAATTTCAGAATTCAACTCCCGTATAATTATGTTCGTATAAAATGTTTATTATCTATTAATGGCACAAATAAAAGAAGACACACAACGTGAGGTCAAAAAACCGCTATAATGTCCGGAAAATTATATGTTTTGGTTCATATTTTTCAAAAGAAATTCTTTATTTTCCTCTTTCGCATATTCATAATCATTTGTGTGGACAAAAACTTTTATTTCTTTGTGTGTACAAAATGTTGAACCAACCTTTTTTGCTACTCTAGTTTAGTGTTAGTTAAAGCTCCTGAATGTATGCACTATTTGAGTTCAATGTTTCATAAAGTAAATAATTTTTCTTAACTTTTGATTTTTGGTTACCCTACGATAAAGATTATATTAACCCTAATCTGTACTATAGATGAAACTCTTATCTAGATCTTTCTCTAATGTTATACAGACTATAGATCATTTTGTAATCTAGAGTGTAGATCAGTACCAAATCTTGACTGTAGATCAGTCCTTAATCTGAACAATAGATCAGTCTGTAATTTAAGCAATTGATTATTCACTTACCTAGACAATAAATTCGTTACTCATCTAGACTTTATATCAGTCTTATTTCGAGATTTTAGATCAATCTAAATAGATCAATCCTTAATCTACACTACGGATCAGCTTTACATAAGTTTCAAATCTAGACTATAAATTAGTTCATTGTCTTCAGTCATATAATTTTGACAAAAGATTATTCGTTGAATTATATGCCTTTATATGATTCTATAATATAGACTATTTTATAGATCAGACTTTATCAGTCTCAATTTCTGATATAGACTTTAAAGCAATCTATAATCCGGATTATATATTAGTCTCTATTCTAGACTGTAGATTAGTCTCTTATCTAGTTTTTTGATCATTCAGTATTTAATTTATTTAATAGATCAGTCAATCTAGACTTTGGATTAGTTCCAAATCGAATCCGAAGATGAGGTTCTAAAATAGTGAATAGATCAGTCTATAACTCAAATTATGCTGTAGATCAGTCTCTAGACCTAAGATCAGTCTGTGATTTAGACAATAAATCTGTCTTTAATCAAGACTACAGAATAATTTCTAATTTAGTTTATTGATAAGCCCCTAATCCATTACAGGGATTATATTGCCAGACTTTATGGACTATATGGTCAAGACTATACAGATTATCTACTCCAGATTGTAAATATTATAGTTCAAACTATGTACTTTATATCCATACTATAAAGATAATATAGTCCCGACTATAGTCCAGGCAACATATATGGATTATTTATAGATAATATAGTCCAGACTATATATATTATGAAGATATTTTATAGATTATATTATATTATATTATATTATATTATATTATATTATATTATATTATATTATATTATATTATATTATATTATATTATATTATATATATTATATTATATTATATTATATTATATTATATTATATTATATTATATTATATATATTATATTATATTATATTATATTATATATTATATTATATTATATTATATTATATTATATTATATTATATTATATTATATTATATTATATTATATTATATTATATATATTATATTATATTATATTATATTATATTATATTATATTATATTATATTATATTATATTATATTATATTATATTATATTATATTATATTATATTATATTATATTATATTATATTATTATATTATATTATATTATATTATATTATATTATATTATATTATTATATTATATTATATTATATTATATTATATTATATTATATTATATTATATTATATTATATTATGTTATATTATATTATATTATATTATATTATATTATATTATATTATATTATATTATATTATATTATATTATATTATATTATATTATATTATATTATATTATATTATATTATATTATATTATATTATATTATATTATATTATATTATATTATATTATATTATATTATATTATATTATATTATATTATATAGATTGTATAGTCCCGACTATAAGATTATGTTTGTCTGGACTATATAATCTATATAGATTTTATAGTTCCCATAAACTCCAGACGATATAGATTTATAACCCCAAATACATATGTTCTATACACTCAACTAACAGCGATTGTATGTCCAGAATGTATGAATTGGAATATGGATTGTGTTTACTGCCTTTAAAGGGTGTAAATCACATCTTCAGCTCTAAGATTTTTGATGATTACTGCTGTTGTTTCCTTTCCATATTCGTTAACTCTGGTTTATTTTATGCTTTTAAATTTTGTTCTAAATGGTTTGTTCCTTTAACAGTCGTTGGAGGTTTTAGTTCGTTGGGTTTTCGATTTGACTTTTTTATTGTGGCTGCTACTGCTGCTGCTGCTGCTGCTGCTCCTCCGTCGTGTTGACATTGCAAGTCAATGTTGAAAACATCTTTGTTTTCTTGTTTGATTTGGTGCTGAAAAATTTATGACCTGGAAAGAAGAAAAATAAAACACAGATATCAGCGTTTTTGGAGATTTTTTTGCTTTTGTTTTTGGGTTGAAAATTGGCCACATTTTTCATATGATTTTTGGCGAATGATGTTAAAAGAGTTTTCCACAAGATTTAAGATTTCATATTCATTACATTACAAATTTCAACTTATAAAACCATATATAATCTCTGTCTCTCTCTCATTTTTTGGTCTGGCTGTCCTTCTGTCTTTCTCACTTTCTTTGGGGGTTTTAAATTATTTTTTTTTGTTAACATGTTGACTTCATATTTTTGTACTTCATCCACTGAGTGTTTGAATCAGTTGTTTCGGGAGGGATGTTTATTGTTTGGTGTGTTCTAATTTTATACAATTTTGTTTTGTATTTACACCCTACATCATAAAATGTGGTTGGTGGGGTGTTATGTAACATGCAGAAAATTTCGTTCAGATTCACTGTCCATGTCAAAGTTGTGAATACTCTACAGGTCGTATTTTTTGAGATATCTTGACGAAATTTCTTATTTCCAAAGGCGAATTCTGTTAAAATTGGTCATATTCGGTCTAATATTTCAGGTACCTTTCAACCAAATGTCCTCCCAAAACGAGGTTTTAAGCTCATAAAGATCCTAAATGTAAACAACTTTAACGTAATTTTGCGGAAAGAAGTTTTATGATATTTGAAAACGATGTGCAAGGCAAGATTGGGTCCATTCCTTCTCATAGAGCCAATTTCCAAATATCTCCCATATATACGTTGATATTGTAATAAAAATTATAAACAAAAATCGATGTACAAAATTATACGAAGGTCGGTCCATAATAAATCTTCTAGCTCACATGTAACCCTCCAAAAAATTCATTTTAAATCGAATTTCACATAAAAGTTAGTGTAACCCTAATGTACTGCATAGATCAGAAAATCAAATTATACGAGGGCCATTCATTAATTTTAACTAATATTGTGGTCTAGGGCATTAGATAGTCGGGATTGACCGACTATAACATTCTTATTTGTATTTATTTTTTTATGTTTAACATGAATTTACCATTTAACCTTTGATTTGTGTTTGATATCCGAATTTAAGGTTATGTTTTGTGGGGTGAAACATTTGTGTCTTATTTTCCAAATCATTGCAAACAATCTTAACGTCTAGACATTATTTAAATTTAAGCATCAAAACGCATTTTAAACGAGATCAAGTCACAAGACCAAAAACAACAGCAAACACTCACACACATACACACACCTGTTGGAAAATTGATTTCATTGCCAGATTTTTCGTTTACAAAAAAAGGTAAAAATTCTCCCCAACGGAAATTGATTAGTTTTAAATGAAAATGTTCGTTTTAGAACATTTATAACCTCAAAAAAAAGACAAATATTCCAACACTTTTCGAGCAGATTTATAAAATTTAATTACAAATGAATATAAATAGTTTTGTGGTCTTTTATTATGGATCCTTTAAAGGATAATTTTACTATATATTTAATTTTCCTTAATTAAAACACACATTAAATTCTTTTACTCTCCATCCTAAATAAATATTTAGACAATATATTTTTCTTTATTTTTGGTTTCTTCTTCTCCTTCTTTTCTAAATAAATATTTATCCTTAATTTCGTATAGAACTAGATTTTACCCGGTTCGGTTTGCTGCACAAAATACTCCTCATTCCAAGATGTCGAAATAAATTAACCAAATTGCAGAATGTATTAAATAAATTTATGGAACAGGTATTTTGCCAAATCTCCCCTGAACCTGTCTGTTTCAAAATTTTATGTAAAATTTGTGTTCCGGTTGGTCCTTTTGTCCAGTAAAATTAGTTTCTTGAGAAAGTGATTGGAACCACATTCTAGAACACTCGCTGTCATAGTTCTTTAGTTAATTGATAATACCTATTTGCATTGTATAAGGGGTAACCTTCCCTCTGGTCCTATCCGTCCTACATTTTGTCTACGAAGATAGTTTCTTGAAAAAGTAATTGGATACAATTTGAAAAGTCCCGCTATTAAAGTCCTTAAGAAATTCTATAATAAATATTTCCTTTATATGGTGGGTACTCCTTCTTTTGGTCCTATCGGTCCTACATTTTGTGCAAGAAAACAAATCCTTGAGATAGTTATTAGTTCCAAATTCTCTAAATATTCAATAATCAATATTTGTTCGTATGAGGGTACCCCTCCCTCTGACCCTACCCGTCACATTTTGTTCGCTTAAACTCTTCCTTAAGTAGCTGATTGGAACCAAATCTTGAAATTCTCGCTATCATATCATGCTTTATGTAGGGGTTATCCCTCTCCGGGTTCTATTGGAATTTTTTAGAGTCTATATTACTTTTGGTTATATTGGGATAATACTATGAAAATTTCAACATAATCAGTCCAGTAGTCCCAAACAAACACAGATTCATTTTTATATACATAATATGGATACAGATATAACCTTTCTTTTCTTTTAAAAAACTAATTCATTCTTTTATTTTTATTTTTTTATCTCATTTCAGGTATGTTTTTGTAAATGTCTTTTCATTTGTGACAGTTAAAAGTGCAAAGATAAATATAACTTTAAATGTAAGTAATTAAATTTTTCTTTATAACCTCAAATAATAAAATAAATGATATAAAGAAATATCAAGTGGAAATAGAAAAGAAAACTTAAAATAATTGAATTTTTAATGTGAAACAATTTTTATTTTCCCAAAAGTGGAAAAATTGTAATAATAAAAACGTCATAATAAAAAAATAGAAGAGAGGAAATTTCCCTTAATAATCTCCCTTCCAGTTTTTATAATTACAATGGAAAAAAACTGGGAAAATGTGAAAAACAATTGTGATATATCATTATATTATAACTTTAACTACTTCCACTTCATTCAGTTCACCTCAGACTCTTTATCTTGCTTCTTCTTCCTGCGGAATTTAGGGTGGGATTTTAACTATTGTAAAGTCTATCTTCACCTTAACTTAATTCTTTCCCTTTTAGACTGTTTTTGTCTTTATATTTCCATAAAGTAATTATAAACTCCCGATTATATAGTCCTGACTATATAATCCTGTTTGAATGTATACATTATATAGTTCTGACTCTTTAGTTTGTATAGTTCCGATTATATAGTCTTGACTATAGAATTATATAGATTATCTAGTCCTGACAACATAGACTATATGATGACAGATTATATAGTCTCTTATGCTCTGGATTATTTACTACCTTTATAGGGGTGTCAATCAAATCACATCACATGAGACTTTTGCTGATGCTTCCTTTTCCAAACTGATGACTCTGCTTTATTTTATTACATTTAGACTTTTCTTTAATTTCACCTCGAACTCTTTGTCTCGCTTCTCCAGGTGAAAACGTTATCTATCGCCGAATTCAGTGTGAGATTTCAACTATTTGGAATGCTTTTCTTTGTAGTTCTTTTCTTTTCTTTTTTTTAATGTATCATTTCTATGAGAGACCTTCTCAATTTTCCGCCACAGCTTTGATTTCACCTTAACTTTTTTTAGATTTTCGTTTTTCTTTAGCATCAGACATTCTTCTCTAAATGGAAGTTGGACGTCTAATCCTAATGTTTTTCTGCAAGACTTACATTTATGGTAATTTTTGAAACCCTGTACTTAAATTCTAAAAGTCTGACTAATCGGGTACCATTTACGAGGTTTTCAAACCACAATCTTTCTTCCCATGGGAGTAGGGAATCCATTCTCAAAAAACACAATATATGGAAATGTTTGTATGATGTTTATTTTCCTTAAGAATCTTCAATTTATGCCCGATTGTGATCTCGAATATAACGATTCCAATATTTTACGCACCAGTTGCTTATACTTTTATAATTCAACTCCATGATGCCACCTCCCTTGTGGCTCATTTTATCCGTATTTTATTTACCTTCCTTTACGATCGTTCCAGATCACAACCGGTTTAAAATTGTGTTAGTTTCCTGTGCTCTTCTAATTTATGATATAATTAACATATATCGCCGATTCTTTGCTATTTGACTGTTCTTTATATGGACATTGTCCTTTATTTTCGCTTTCTATTGCATTTTATTTCAACAGTTATCATATTCTCGCTATAGTCGATTTTCCTCTTATTCTATTAGATCAAGTTCACAGCAAAATCTAAAAGGGTTTTTTTCGATATTCCATTTAATTAACCCTCTGAATATCGACTATATCAGACCTTAACATGTCATCTATCTCATCAATTAGATCTATTTTAGTTGAGGATGGTAAAAAGGAAATTTTACTACAGAATATTCTGGTTTCTATCAGACCCCTAATACTGATCCTCATAGATTTATATATACACATTATTTGTTGTGGTCCCATTAATTGTAAATTTCCTATATATGTGCTCATTATAAAAAGTTGAAAAGGAGCTGAAATTTGTCTTTGCCATTTTGCAGATGCGAATATGTCAATGATCGTCTGGGATTTTTTTGGATAAAATAGTAGAGTCCATTTCAATAGGTTTATTGAACCATTGGCACGAAAATGAATCGAGATAGTTTGATCGTCGCCCATGTTTGTTTTACTTTAAAAAAAAAAAAAAAACTTTCACATTTCTTTTACCGCTAAGATTTTGTTCACCATTTAAGGTTAAATATATTGCAATTGCAATTGCTTCGTCGTTAAGAATTTTGGCTCTTTTTAAAAACTGTCCACTTATTGATTATACTCAAGGGAAGATTTTAAAGATAAGAAATAATCAATCACTACATTGTATTTGATCTAATGCCAAGATGTAAGCGCATGTAATGTGTCCTCATTACATAAATCATTACACTTTATTTCAATAATGTTTCTAAAATTAACTGTTTATTTTGAATAAATTTTTCCCCTTCTTCTCTCGGTGTTCTTAGTTAAATACGGCAAATTACAATTTTAAACTGAAATTACACTTTTTCCCTACAAGTTTTTTATGTCTGAAATATTAATGTTCTTAAAACGAAATTACTCAAGTTTATGCAGCATAAGAAAATAAGTTTTTCTTCCTTAAGCTAAAGAATCAAAAAAACAAAAAAAAAAGTTTTACTAACAAGGTAAATATTTAATTGAAATATAAATACAGACAGACTTCCAAACTAAAGCACAGGCAATTTAGCCATTCACCCCCACTCACACTTTCACCCCAAATCATCAGAGCACCCAACATTTGTATATAAAGTCTTTTTTCGGATAATAATGAATTGTTTTTTAAATCTCTTTACTTTTTCATATTTCCTCTTCGTCTTCTACGGTGAACAGCTGCCTCCTGCCAAAGAGCAGCAAAAAAACAGCAGGAGATAGATGATTTGGGTCAAAATTTTAGTTTCAAAAAGTTGTTTAACAAAATAAAACTACTTACGATGAGTTTCTTTAAGAGTTCTTTTTTTTCTTGTTGGCAACAAGGAAAATATTAAAACTAAAATAAAAGTTGTTTTTAGAAAAAAAGGGAAAAGAATAAATTGACGAAAGTCAAATTAAACAAGAAACTTTTGGTATAAAGGATATAAAGACTTTAAATAAAAGGAAACAAATAAAAGTTGTTTCTTAAAAAAAGACCATTTTTTGGAACAGAAAAATATTGCAGCATGAAATTTATACAGAAGATCAAAACAGTGAAGATTTTTAAAGAGAA
>PYHX02000495.1:41403504-41428931 GCA_004302925.2 Cochliomyia hominivorax
TGTGTGTGTTTTAAAAAAATAGTTATAATATTTATGAAAATATCATAGTGCAACAACAAGAAAAAAAAACTCCCTAAAGTAGGCAACATTTGCATATTAAGTAAGTAACCATATAAATATGCTACATTTAATATAATTTATATGAAGGGTTTTGGTGTTAAACAAATAAGTAAAAATTTTTTATATTTTTCGAAATTTCTCTGTTTAGTTATTTATTTATTTATGGGAAAATATGATAGTTAGTTAAACTAATAAACATGAATTATTAATAGTTTTTACTTGTCGAAAAAAGAAACTTTTTTTTTGGAAAATTTTATTTAAAGTTTTGCCATAAAACTTTATAAATGTTTAATAAACAGATATTATGGAACATTTAAATTTATGTCAACAGTTATTTTTTTTTAAATTCATAATAAATGTTGTTAAAAATTATAGAAAATAAATTAATGTTTAACAAAAAAATATCCTGCCAGATTTATTTGATTGAATATTTTGAAATATAATTAATTTCAAATTAATCAAGTAAGAAGTTATAGTCAGTCAAGTCCAACTTTTTAATACCCTACACACATTGTTGGTTATAAGTGGAAGCTTACAAAAATTAATGAACCACCCTCGTATAAACGTTAAGAGTACAGATATAATACTGGTACTAACATTAATGTGAAGATTAGTGTTTTCTAAAAAGTTTTTTTCTGTGGGCGTTATATGGGTGCAAGAAGAAATTATGGACCCTCGTAATATATCGCACATCGATTTTTCCTTATATTTTTTTTTTAATTTTATTACTAATGTGAGATCTTTAAATTGATATTTGAAGGAGCGTGATATGGGACCTATAAGAAATAATGAACGATCCTCGTATAATTTCATAAAATCATCATAAATTAATTTGTGCCAAATTTCATTAAAAAATCGCTTTACATTTGCGATCTTAAATTCACATTCCGGGAGGAACATTTGTATGGGGCTTTGTGAAATAATGGAACCATTATCTCCAATTTTGAAAGGAATCGTCCTTGGACCAAAATAAGGACACATGCCAAATTTAATTAAGATATCTCTAAAAGTGCGGCTGCATTTTGTTTACAAGGACAATCAGCCAGCCTGCCGGCAAGACTGACGGATGGACATCATTAATTCGACTCAGAAAGTGATCAGATTCGAACGATATACTTAAAAATGGTTATAGCAATATTTTGTCCGTTAAAATTTTTGCACACACGCATAATACCCCAACCATCTACGATGGTGTAGGGTATAAATACTTACTAGAAAGGATTATAGAATATTTCTTTCCCTTTACTCATTTCCTTATAAATCTTCAACTTAATTTTTCATTTTAATAAGACAAAAATAATTAATTTCTAAGAATAACTAAAATGTGCAAAAACAGCAATTAGAAGATAAAATGTTGAAATTACAGTATAGAGAAAAAGTACGTTCACCAAGGCATACAATTTTCAATCATATTGTCATATAGAAATTATTATTTTTTAAATCCAAATTAAATGTTTAAAAAATTTTATACTTTATTTGTTTCCTTTTAATTTTGTGTATATTTGTATCACTGACTGTACTGTAGAAAATTTCCTTTATTTAATTAATTTGAATTAGCTAAAAATAGTGATAGTGTCAAGTAGATATAGTATTTAAATATTAATTTAATATATCCAGGCACTTGTCTGTTAAATTCTTTCAAAAACTGTCAGGAAATTGGAAAGACAAAGACAAAGAAAATTATATAAGAAATTCACATTTTATAATTGGATTCAATATCAATATTATATATATTATATTCAATATTGATTTTTCTATTATGGTTGATTTAATTAATTTAAATGCAATTTTTATACCCTACACCACCATTGGTATTATGCGTTTGTACAGATGTTGTCACGCGAACGAAAATGATGTTCTTCCATTTTGAAATTTTCGAAGGACTCAGAATTACTTCCTGCATTGATATATTGATGTAAGTCCGTCTTTTAATCTGGCAGACCGTGTGTCCATTTAACGCTGTGAATACCATACAGATCAAAATTTTTGCACAAATAAAATGTTCTCCAGGATTGGGATTTAATGCTCATAACACGGATAGATTAAATTGTAACTCCATAAATAGCTATTTCCCAAAAACCACTTTAATGTACATTAATCTCAAAAAAGGTTGAATTTGGATAAAATAAAAAATTGAAAATGTGAATAACCAGAAAATATTGTATCAAATTAAACAATAATCGTTCCTTAACTTCTCATTCCTCCCAAAAAATCGTTTCTCGCAGCATATATCTCTCATAAATTAGAGAATTATGTTACTATTTTCAAAAGAATGCAAATATTTTAGAGCATGAGGGTCAGCCATTAATTTTTCATATCTGAGCCATGGTGTAGGGAATTCAACAATTAGCATTTCTTAACTATTTAACTTGTACACATTATATCCATTTGTAGTTTTCATAAGATTTAATTTCTTAAATATAAAACTTAAATAGAAAAACATGTTAAAGCATTATAGTCGTCTATGTATGGCGAATTTTGTATATCCTTCACCTGTGTCTATGTGATTTTTTTTCAACAAATGGACAGTATATTAAATATCTTGTTATAACATTGAACCGATTTTAATAAATTAAAAATATAACATTGGCGATTAGAGGTTTTAATCTTTCAGGGTCATTATCAAGTCCATTGGTTACATAGGGGCTCCAAATTTTGGAAGGGAAGTTTTCTGGCCAATGTCTCGAGAGGCTAACGATCCAATACATTTCATCCGATAAGTAGTTAGAAATCCATTTTTGCAAAAAAGTGAAAAACCGGAAAATTTTGTGTAAACTTCAATTTTTTTTCTCATATCTCCAACTTTTATGAACAAATTTCGCTGGATTTCAATAACAAAACTATCGAAAGAATTTCCTATCGTTTGATACACACATCCATATATGTCTCCTATAACTTGATGCCATAAATTTGATTTCAACTAACACACGGACAAACAAAATTTGTTTTCTTTATACCAAACAGACATTGTCAGGTGAATGATATAAAAAGTATTTCAACTAACTTGAGTGAACTTTTCACTAAAAATTTCCTTTATTATTTCAATAAATATATATTTTGCAATTTTTGACATTTAACATGTTCTGATTAAAAAAAAAAAAAAATTATCTAGTGAAAATGTTGTTAATAACTAAACTTAACCTTAAACTATCTCAGTATAAAAATTTTAGTTTTATTAAAAACAAATATATATTTTAAAGTAATTTGTAGGTTTTATTATTTTAAGTAAGAGTCTATTAAAGATGATATCATAAAAAAGACTTTTACTTGCAAGGACATTTCACATTTCAAACATACACATACACTGACACATCTACAATATGAAACAATATAAAGCTTTTGTCATTTTTGTGTTTGTCATAGAGAACATAATGCACCCTGGGTCAGAATATCTTTAGAATTTTGAAAAATTTTACAGGGATTTTACAGCATAAAATTATAGGTTTAGAAAGCATAACACCAACATTGGAGAAGCGGTGTTTTGGAGTGCTCAAATAAGAACATCTCTGTTATGACATATATTTTTATCTCCATCCAATTTGAAATATTTCTTATATTATTATGGTTCTCAGTAAGAGATACTCCCAATAGGGTGGATAAATATAGTTGTTTTTATAACGCTAATGCTACGGACCTTGTAAATATTAGAAGGAAGCCTAGTTCAGTCTCGGGTATGAGACTAAAACCAAAATTCTTTTCATTTCACATAATAAATGGTGAAATGGTAACATTTGGAAGGAAATCAACTTAAGAATATAGATAAGACTATAGATTCGACTATAGAATACGGATGAGACTATACGCTTGACTATTTTTAACAGATGAGATTCCTCTTTCGACTATAGAATAAAGATGGGACTTCTGCCTCGACTATAGAATATAGATGGGACTTCTGCCTCAACTAGAAAATATAAATGAGACTTCTGTTTGACTATAGAATAAAAAAAGACTAGAGTCTCGACTATAGAATATAGTCTCGATTATGGAATATAAATAGGAGAATTGTCTCGACTAAAGAATGTAGATGAGACAATAGATAGAGCAAAGACTCGACTATAGAATTTCGATTAGTTTACAATCTTGAGAATAGAATATAGATGAGACTACAGTCTCATATTCAGTAGTCGAGACTACTGAATATTAAAAAATTCCTACCGACTTTACATGGTATATTGGTATTTCTTTCATTCCCTCCCATTGTACCATATACATTTTTATTGTCTTCAACATTTTTGTAAAAGTAAAAACTATTTTGACACACAAACTAATACATATGTCGTAACAAATTGAAAAGTGTCTCACAAAAAAAAACTGTCGTCTGTCTTAATGTCTTTATAGTAATGAAAACTAATATACACTGATAGAAAACAATACTTAATTACGTTTTAAAAATTTCATTAACACAAACACGCAATAGAACATAATATTTCTTTTAAAATTTTTTGAAAAAGATAAAAATAAATTTGTAATTGTTTTTTCTTTATGTGTATTGTTGAAAATATAAAAGCATTTTTAATTTAAAATATTTAAAATACAATAACAAATTATTAAACAAAAGAAAATCAATAAACCCCTAAAATATGCCATAACATTTCTGATAATTTCTATTTTATTTTATTTCATTTTTCCAATTCATTTCTTGATTTTTGTCATGAAATCATTGTGTTTTATAGATAAAATAAAATTTAAAAGAAAACTAATTTTTAAATTAAATTTTAAGTAAATGATGAGAAAATAAATATTTAAAAAGTATTTTTAATAATTAAACAAAAAAAACTTAAATTTAAGAAATCTCAAATATTAACACAAAAGTTTTAAACATAAATAAGAATACAATATTTTGCTATGCCGAATCATCAATACCCTTCACCACAAATACGTAAGAAGTAAATACGTTATATTTCATACATGCACACTAATAAATACACTCACAAACGTATACAATATATAAACATTTTAAAAAAACTGATATAATTTTCAAAAAGTTTCTAATGATTTTGTTATTAATTTAATGCATATTAATTCATCTTAAATTGTTTAATTTATTAACATTTAAATTAAATAAAATTTTATATGTCATTAATTAATAAACTCAATAAATATTTATGTTAAGGATTAATATCCAAAAATAATCAATTATTGTCGTTATGGTAATTTATAGATTCAATTAAATTTATATTAATTTAAAAGGATTAAAGACAATTTCTAAGTAAATTTGCCTTAAGCCAATTTATATAGGAGAGTTGGAATTTAATAAAATTTAACCAATTTAAAATTTATACATATATTAAGTAGTGAGATCGGAAAATATTTAACACACTTTTTTATTAAAACTTTTAACCGAAGTATTAAGTGAATTTTTTTAATCGAGTTACCTTTGTAAATTATGTCAGTTATTATGATTCAATGTTAAATTAATGAATATAATCTTTATATCATTAAAATGTGAGACCAGAAAAAAGTGCGTACTAAAATTATTTTACATATTTTCAACAAATCCAGTTAGATCCTACAAAAATTAAAGCCAAACATTCAAAATTCGTTGATAGAAAATCTGGTTCAGGTAGAAGTAATGGTTCACAAAAATAGAATGCATTTTTAAAGAGACTGCAACAGAAGGAGAAAACCATTTGTTGCAACTGAAATTTACATACATTTTAATACTTTATGTGTTCATTAATTTTTAATCTGGCATCCTGCCACTATGATATATAAGACATTGAGTGGTACCAGAATGATAATGTGATATTTATGTACCAAGTGAGGCAAAGCCTCTAAAGTGCACAAGACTAATGCCACTGGAGAGATATTGGACTCTTTTTAAAAGATAATTGAAGAGCACATTATTATAGTTTTTGGTAAACTATAATAACAATTTCAATTAAATAAAAGAAAAAAAATAAAAATTTTTCGATCTCACTCCTTAATATTAACAAATTATTAAAATAAAATATAATTTCAAAATTTCTATAGTCGGTCAAGTCCGACTATGTAACAATTTTAAATCCAGTTAAATCTGATGAGAAAAAATCGGAATAAAGACGTGCAGGCATTGAGGAAGGTAAGCAGTATAGAAAGGTCTAGAAAGAGAAAATCGCGAATCAGGAAACAGATTAAACTATAGTCTCGACTTAAATTTATGACACTCTATTGTGGAATCATTTAAAATATCTAAACTGATTCTTCCCTGCTTCAAATTCTACTTTTTCACCGAAAATGATATAAATTATGATTTTCATATGGAAAAAACATTTTTCTTTTTTCATGTAAATAATGAAAATTAAGTATCCACTTTACCACTCAATTTCAAGGTCATTAATTTTATTTTTTCGCCATAAAATATTAAAAGTAACATCAAAATGTGTACTTAATGTTAACTTAAATTTTATTTGGCAAAATGAGAAAATAATTCCAAGAAAGGAACACCCAAAACAAATTTATAAAACTCTTAAAAAGTGACTAGAACCATGTGAAAATGAAATCAAATTAAGAATTTTATTTCCACATATTACGGATTTTGTGAGATTATCAAAAGAAGCCTTTTTGGGCAGTTAAAAAAAGCTGTAAATGGGTTTCTTTACTTTATTTAAAGCCTTTTTTAACACAAGCAGTAGTTGGGGATATAAGACATGACAATTTAATGGTTGTTATTATCAACAATATGTACCAGTTACTTACTCTCTATTTATGTAGGACATAACAGTTGAGGATAATAAATTTTATTTAATCACGTGACTTACAGAGATCACTATGGTAAAAGTAGTTTAACAAGTAAAACAAAATGAGAAAATGAAAAAAATATGTCCAAAATACCAAATGTCCTTAATTCCTAACTTACAAATGCCTTAACATGAGACCAAGTGACTAAATACAGTGAGTAGTTTTTGTTACTTAGAAATGGTGTCCAAAATACAATCGAAAATCGGACAGTTGTTTAAATAGACACATGTGGGCTTACAAGGAATTAAGGAGTGATGCCAACACGTACATTATTAACAATTCTATTTTCCCCTTCTTGTTTCAAAGTAATTTGTACACTTGAAATGTATAAGTGTGAGTGTAACACTCACCTACCTCTCTCCCACTCTCTCTACTTTAGCTAGAAATAAATGATGTGTTTGTTATTCAATGTTTAGATGTGTGTATGTACGTGTTTTCAAGAAATTTATTCTTTAATTACACAGATGCAAACATAAACATACACATGTGTATGTATAAGTGGCATATTACAGAGAATACATTATTTCACACACAAACACATAGACAATTTTGAAATGTACGTTTCCTTTTCCCTTTTATAGAAAAAGAGAAGAAACATATGTGTGATATTTGGCCAGTAATGTGGGAAATTAATTGCCGTAAATGTTGAAGAATGTCTTTATTTTAATTATAAATTCTTTCTTAATATATCATCAAAAAAACAAGAAAACACTTCTAATTCAACCATAAATATACAAAACACACCTTAATTAAATATTATCTTTAATCTTCCTACAGTTTGGAAAAATAACGCGTAATTAACGAAATTTACCCATTTTATAGAACCATATCCGAAACCACCTGCAAACTTTAAAGACAGAGAAATCAAAGGCCAATGTTAGAATCAGGTATAGTAATAGTCATAGGAGAAGTTTTATGTAATGAGCACTGATCCAATTTCTTTAATAATGTTCAGAACTGGAGGGTTTCCTGTAAATTCATCCACCTTGTTGGATATTTAAATGTAGACATTAAAACGTTTCTTCATGTTTGTACAAATATGTGTGACTTTTGACCATAATTTAAATGAGTCTAAATTAGATGTTTAAAATTATGCTTTAATTCACTTAAATATTTATGATAATCGTGTGGGCTGTTGTTCACTTATGTGAATTTCATTTTTGAAACAAAAAGACAATAGAAATGATAAATCTTATCTTAATGATTTATGAATTAATTTCGTGCACATGACTATGCACAGACTGACGGAAGGATGGATAAATAAAAAAACGTTGAAATAGTCTACACTTTAAGATCTTCTATAGAATATGGGTTAGACTATAGTCCCTCCCATAGAATATAGACTATAGTGCCTTCTATGTAATACACGTTAGTCTATAGTGTCTGCTACATAATATAAGTCTCTTCCATACGATATAGATCGGACTATTGCCACTGTTATAGAATAAAATCTTTGATATAGTCTCTTGTATGGAATAAATGCTTCACAATCTCTTCCATAGATTATAGACTAGACTTCAGATTTCAGAATACAGGCCAGACTATAGTCTTCTCTATAGAATATAGACTAGACTATAGTCCCTTCCAGAAAATATAGACTAGACTAAAGTTACTTCTGTAGAATATATGCTAAACTATAGTCATATTCATACAGTTTAGGTCACTTTTTTAGAATAGAGACTAAAGGCTATAATCCCTTCTGTGGAATATATGCTACGCTTTAATCCCTACAACAGAATTTAAGCCAGACTATAGTCCCAATATAGAATATAGGCAAGACAATAGTTCCTTCCACACCCTATAGGACTATAGAATATTGCCTTATTACAAAGTATAGTCCAATGTCTTTTATAGAATATAGACTAGTCTAGGGACTACAGATTAGACTAGATTCTATACTATGGAATATAGGATAACCTATAGTCCCTACTATATATTAAGGGTTATAATTTCTTCCATAGAAAATATAATACACAACAGTCCAGGGATATACACTGTAGATTTTCTATAAAATACAGACTAGACTATAATATCGAGTATAAGATATTTACTAATCTCTAAATTATAGTCTCGACCGTAAGATATAGATTACACAAAAGTTTCATCTGTAGAATATAGACTAGAAATCTCAATCATATTGTAAAATATAGACCAATATAATATAGTCTCAATATGGACTACATTGTTCAGTCCAAAATTTAAAAACTTGTGCCAATAATTTAACATTAAATATTTCATTAAAAAAAGAAAAATATTCTTTACGACACATACACACACTCAACAACATGCATCGTTTCACATTCATTCATTTAAATAAAATACAAAATTGTAAAAAAATAATTCATTCATTCATTCGTTCGCTCGCTCTCGTTCTTCATTCATTCTCAGTCAGTTTTTCGTTTTTACCTTTCCCTCCTGCTCGGATGCTTTTTTCAATTCATTTATACACTCACACTTCCGTCACTAATACAAAGATATACACACCAACACATGCACACATTTGCATTTAGCCAAGCGTAAGGAGAAGCAACAACACTTTTTTCTTGTAATTTATAAAGGAAAACAGATGATGATGAAGGGAAAAATGAAAATAAAGGAAATTCAGCAGAAGCTTTGAAATGAAAATAAAAGTGAAAAGTTTCTTGTTTGTAAATATTATAATCCCACTACTACAAATAGAAAAATGGAATGTATTAAATCAGTCATTATGGATGTTACATAGTGGAAAGTTTTGATACGATTTAGAAAAGTTTACCGTCTATTTGTCGCTTATATGATTAAGATCAAAATGTTTCAGTAAAATTGATCAAAACTGTTTACAGTTTGATCTATGTAGACTACAGTCGAGAGTATAGAATATAGAAAGGGCTAAGTCTCAGCTAAAAATATGAAATAATCACGACTGTTGAATATAGAACAAGACTTTCCAGTCTCGTCCACTTTCAAGTCTCGTCTGTAATATAAAGACTAGAATTTAGGTCTTGCCTATAGTTTACAGCCTACACTTTAAGTCTTGTACACGGACTAGACTTTAAGTCTTTTACACGGAATAGACTTTAAGTCTTGTACACGGACTAGACTTTAAGTCTTGTACATGGACTAGACTTTAAGTCTTGTACACGGACTAGACTTTAAGTCTTGTACACGGACTAGACTTTAAGTCTTGTACACGGACTAGACTTTAAGTCTTGTACACGGACTAGACTTTAAGTCTTGTACACGGACTAGACTTTAAGACTTGTATACGGACTAGACTTTAAGTCTTGTCTATATAGTATACATACTACAGTTTAAGTATTGGAGTAGAGTTTTTAAAATTCGTTTTAGCCGTTTTTGACACTCTCACTTGATGTTTAGGAAAATGTTTAATGACTTTATGGAAGCGGGAGAAGGAATGATTTAAATTTATTTTTTTGAGAAATATATTGGAAGCATGAATGCTGCTGTTTAGATTTATGAATCCTCATTAACCCCGACATAAATATGATTATAAATAATAAATATGAAAACGAATATAAAAAAGTAAACAGAAATGAAGATTAAGAAACCAAAGGTAAACAGCATTTGAGAGAGAAACATACACGTAACTTAAATAAGTCATGTGTGACCGTTTACAAAGGAAATGTAAGAAACGGAAACGGTTATAACAAATAATCAGCATTTTTTTATTTAATTTAAAAAAGTAAACAAGACGCCATCTGTTGTTAGATAATTGTTTCAAAGAAATTTATATGAGAGAAATGAATTATTAAATTTTTAAAATTTAAATTAAAACTTTTTTAAATTTCAAAAAACTTCGTAGAATGCTCTACTTTTTCACTTACCTAATATTTGGGGAAATAAATTAGATGTTTTGAAATAAATAAATGTATTGAAGCATTAAAACGGAAGTTTTTTTGTTTCAAAATTTTAAATTTCATTAAAAAAATTCGTCTGTTTTGTTGTAATTTAAAACACATGTTTTATTCATGAAAAAATATTTTCAAAGGAAACTCAGGTAAAGTTACAACAAAGTTAAAAAGTTTTTTTGTTTTTTTAATTCTTGGAAATTCTTAGAAAAAAAACCGTTGAATACTTTAAAAGCCCAACGAAAGTCAACAAACAAAAGCTTTTGCTATTTATAGCTATTTTTTGGGTTTTTTTCTTAGAAAAAATAAAAGTTCTTTGGAAAAAATTGTATTTAAGTTCTGAATTCTAAAATAAATATATTTTCTATACTAAAATGGGGTTCATGGTCTAATTGTTTTAAAACAATTATTTATGATTTTACTTAAAGTTTCATTTGTTAATATTTTCCCTCTTTTTAAAGAGAATGAGAAATTATTATTGAAAAAAGTAAAAGTGTATGGGGAAGGGCGATAGGTAAGGGGAAGATAAGAAGACTTAAGTGAAATATTAGCAAATAACTTGTTGCTGCTATTGTTGTTGTTGTTATTTTATAGTAAATTTTCATACTTTTATTTCAATTACAAGGGTTTTGAAAAGAGAGTTTTAAGAAGTATTATTTTGTTTAACAATTACCTGGAAGAAACTTTTAAGTGATTGTGAACAAAATAAATACTAGAATTACAAAAAAGGGGAGAAAAAGAAAACAGTTAAGTAGAATATAGAAGTTTAAAAAATGAGACTTGTAGAATAGAGATTTTTCTTATTCACTCTTTAAAAGTCTTTATATATATATTTTTGGATTTAAATAATGAACACATAAATACCTGTATTTTATCCATACACTGAACCAAAAAAGTTAGTAAGTACAACGAAAAAGGGTGTAGAATGGAAGAAAAGTAGGTTACTTATCAACCAAGGAAACCTTTATTCATCATAACGAACATTTTCATTAATTTTTAGTAAATTCTTTAAATCAAAAAAAAATTGTCAATACGACTATTTGAATTCGTTAATAAAAATGCGGATAATTTGAATAAATATCATTCAATTTGAATTTTATATTGATGAATATTGTACAATTTAGCAGAGAACAGAGAATTTATCGAAAATTTTCTCTAAAGAGAGAATTTATCGAAAATTTTCCCTAAAGAGAGAATTTATCGAAAATTTTCTCTAAAGAGAGAATTTATCGAAAAATTTTCTCTAAAGAGAGAATTTATCGAAAAATTTTCTCTAAAGAGAGAATTTATCGAAAAATTTTCTCTAAAGAGAGAATTTATCGAAAAATTTTCTCTAAAGAGAGAATTTATCGAAAAATTTTCTCTAAAGAGAGAATTTATCGAAAAATTTTCTCTAAAGAGAGAATTTATCGAAAATTTTCTCTAAAGAGAGAATTTATCGAAAAATTTTCTCTAAAGAGAGAATTTATCGAAAAATTTTCTCTAAAGAGAGAATTTATCGAAAAATTTTCTCTAAAGAGAGAATTTATCGAAAAATTTTCTCTAAAGAGAGAATTTATCGAAAAATTTTCTCTAAAGAGAGAATTTATCGAAAAATTTTCTCTAAAGAGAGAATTTATCGAAAAATTTTCTCTAAAGAGAGAATTTATCGAAAAATTTTCTCTAAAGAGAGAATTATCGAAATTTCTAAATTTCGAAAAATTTTCTCTAAAGAGAGAATTTATCGAAAAATTTTCTCTAAAGAGAGAATTTATCGAAAAATTTTCTCTAAAGAGAGAATTTATCGAAAAATTTTCTCTAAAGAGAGAATTTATCGAAAAATTTTCTCTAAAGAGAGAATTTATCGAAAAATTTTCTCTAAAGAGAGAATTTATCGAAAAATTTTCTCTAAAGAGAGAATTTATCGAAAAATTTTCTCTAAAGAGAGAATTTATCGAAAAATTTCTCTAAGAGAGAATTTATCGAAAAAATTTCTCTTAAGAGAGAATTTATCGAAAATTTTCTCTAAAGAGAGAATTTATCGAAATTTTATTTAAAGAGAGAATTTATCGAAATTTTTATTTAAAGAGAGAATTCATGGAAAATTTTTTCTAAAGAGAAAATATTCTCTTAACAGGTAATGAGAATTAATCAATAATTTTCTTTAAGTTAAAATTTTCAAAAGATTTTATTTAAGTGAAATGTTTTCGAAAATTTTCATCTAAAGAGAATTGTTTGATCAAGACTTTATCAAAAGTTTTCTCTCAAAATAGAATTTATCGATAAAGAGAAAATTTATTGAACATTTTCTATAACTTTTAATATTCTCTGAAACTTTATATAACATTTTCTTAAAGTTTTTACTCACACTGTATATCAAGTTTATTATCATTTATAGATATTTTCATACTCACCTGAAAAGAAAACAGAAAAAATATTTTATTAATACTTTATGTATTTTTTAATTAATTAGATTTATTGATAAACATTATAACAAATAGAGAAAAGAGGAAAATTAGAATAACGTTTGAATTGCAAAAGGTTAATCTATTTGAAGTAAATAAAACAAAAAAGAGAACAAATAAAAATTAAAATCACTTTAAAACTTAAAAAAAGAGAGATAAAAAAACGGTAAAAGTCTGTAAATAAAAAATAAATCTAAAAAAATACACATATGTATATGTGTATATGTGTATATAAATTTAAAGGATATTTGCATATAAATCTATATGTCGGTTAAAGAAAAGATATGTAAATGTAAACACTTGTGACCATGTGTAAAATTGTATATCACATATGTACGTTTATTTACACATCATACATACATCCATTCACACTGTATGTAATATATATGAATTCATTTGTAGCCACATATTTACATATGTTTCTATGTGTATCCTATATTTTTTCATTTTCCTCTTTTTTCCTGATCTTCATTCTTGTTTTTGGTTGTATAAGTTAATGTAAATATTTGTTGGGTCAACCAAAAAATACACATTTTTTCTTTTTATATTTAAATAAAGAGAAAAAAGGGAAAAGAGATAAAGCAAAATGAATGGACTTATTCAAATCAAATTGAATTTATCCAAAAGATTAATTCAACACAACTCATTCTCTCCTTTACAAATGAATGTAAATCACAATATATAAGAATAAAATAAGTGAGCAAAACTATATCTTCATATATATAGCAGTAACGAACTTTAATTTCAATTTTTCAGTAAAGTCTCTCTTGAGAAAAAAACTTTGATACAATTTCGATTTATAAAAAAATCTAATAAATTCTCTATTTAGCGAAAATTGTCAATCAACTTACAATTTATAGGAATTTTACATTTTCTTATTAGAAAAAAATTTCAATAAATTTTTTTCTTAAGAGATAATTTTCAATAAACTCTCACTTAAGAGAATTTTGATAGAAAATTTTCAATAAATTTTCTTCTTAGAATAATATTTTTCAATTAGTCCTTTCTTAAGAGATTATTTTTGATAAATACTCGTTTTAGAAATAATTTTCAAAAAAAATTCGCTTAACGGAAATTCTCTCTTTAGAGAAAATTTGCTATAAATTCTCTCTTTAGAGAAAATTTTCGATAAATTCTCTCTTTAGAGAAAATTTTCTGTTTTCTGTTTAGAGAATATGATCAAAAAATTCTCTCTTAAAAAATTATTCAATAAATTCTCTTTTTAGAGAAAATTTTGGATAAATTCTCTCTTCAGACAAAATTTTAAAAAATTCTTTTATAAGAGAGTTTATCGACATTTTATTTGTTAAAGAAATTTTCATTGTAGATAAAATTTCGATAAATTTCATGTTTTAAAGAAATTTTTCGATAAATTCACTCTTGAGAAAAAGTTTTCTATAAATCTTCTTTATTTCGAAAGGCCCTTTATTGCGGAAGCAATTAAGTTATTTTCTGCTCGTAAACATTGTGGAGGATATAAAAATACAAATAAGAAAACCACAAAATATCCTTTTTGTAACATATTGTTGACGGATGAATATTTGTTTGGATAACTTTTTTATAATGACGTAAACAAAAGAGGACACGAACATACACATTTCGATTTAAAGAGAAAATTTGTGGGAAAAATATTGAAAATTACAAAATTATTTCCAAAAATTTCTGATCTACCCTCTAGATTTTTTTAGACCCCATAAAATAAACGAATTTATTTAAATTCAAAGTGTAAGTAACAATGTCCTGAAACTAAATTTATTAAAAAAAAACATATTTTGATATATTTTATGTAGATATTCAAAGTGTTTGTAATCTATAGAACATGACGTGTTAAAATACTTTTGAATAGATTTTTTTATTTAGAAATCATTTATAAATTTTTTTTTATATAAAAATTCAAAATATGTAAATATTTTGTAATAATCATCATTATTTGTACAATTTAATACAAAAGTGACTTAAATATCATGCAAAACAAAACAACATTTAAGCATTTAACAAATTTACATACATAAATAAAAACACTTACACATACATATTAACACATTAATACAGATTTATAAAATTTATTGTTTTAAATTCTTTTAAAATTATATGAAATATTATTTATCGATAGAAAATTTTGTAATTTAATCCTTTTTATGGAGAAGAGGTCATTTAAGTTTGTCATTTCGTATGTAACGCTAAGAAGGAATCATCCCAGATCCCATAATGTATATATATGTCTGTCTCTCTGTATGTGGTTGCACGCTCACATCCATCATAATTGACAGAGCTAACTGAAATTAGCCCCGAGTATTTATTATAGTCCTGAGAAGTTTTCTATTCACAAACAGCGAAATCAGTTTAATACATTAAATGATATAAACCGATATATGAAGGACTTTCATAAAATTATTAATTATAAATTATAAAATTAGAATAAAATTTTTCAAAATTATTGAAAAATATGTACTTTTATTATCGTTATAAAAATGATCAAAATCGGTTCAGTAGAAACAAAGTTATAGCTAAAAATAATTTCATAACTCTTAAGTCTTCCGTATAACATTTAGGAAAAGCTTTCTATATATTGTATAAATTTGTGAGTGTACGCGTGAGTGTGTATGTACGAAAGATAACGTATTTACTTCACACGTATTTTTGATAGAGCCGAATATATTATTCTTATTTGTTTTGTATTTATTTTCTCTTTATTTAAAAAATAAATTAATAAATTTTTACCATTTTAATGTTAATGTTAGTGTTAGTATGTGAGCGTGTGTGTATGTGTGCAAGGTTTTGTTGATAAATTATTGAAATAAATTTATTTTTAATTATAACAAATCACTGCATATTTTATTTTCTCAATCAATCTCTCTCTCCCCTATACGGTATTTATGGTGGTGTGTGTATGGGTTAGTTTGTATTGTGCGTTAGTATTTGTTATTTTATATTTGTATTAATTTGTTATTCAATTAAACATTTGCATATTTATTTTGCAATCAATTTCAAATTTATTAACATTTTAACTTTAATAATTTATTTATTTATTTATTATTATTTTTGTATTCATATAAAATAATAATTTATAAATAATTTAAGCAGACAAATAATTATTTTGATTTTAAAATTTATGCAAATCGAGAATTTAAAAAAAAAATTAATTATTTCTCAATATACAAAATTTCAATTTATATGTACATTTAGCAAAAATACTAAATTTTGAAAAAAAAAAATTTGAGTAAATTTTCGATTTTATTGAAGATTTTCTCTCTTTAGAGAAAATCTTCAATAAATTCTCTCTTTAGAGAAAATTTTCAATAAATTCTCTCTTTAGAGAAAATTTTCAATAAATTCTCTCTTTAGAGAAAATTTTCAATAAATTCTCTCTTTAGAGAAAATTTTCAATAAATTCTCTCTTTAGAGAAAATTTTCAATAAATTCTCTCTTTAGAGAAAATTTTCAATAAATTCTCTCTTTAGAGAAAATTTTCAATAAATTCTCTCTTTAGAGAAAATTTTCAATAAATTCTCTCTTTAGAGAAAATTTTCAATAAATTCTCTCTTTAGAGAAAATTTTCAATAAATTCTCTCTAGAGAAAATTTTCAATAAATTCTCTCTTTAGAGAAAATTTTCAATAAATTCTCTCTTTAGAGAAAATTTTCAATAAATTCTCTCTTTAGAGAAAATTTTCAATAAATTCTCTCTTTAGAGAAAATTTTCAATAAATTCTCTCTTAATAGACTCTCTGTTTAGAGAAAATTTTCGTTGGACTCTCATTTTAAAAAAAATTGCTTATGAACTCCCCATTTTAGAGAAATTTTTCTATATACTCTCTTTATTAGAGAAAATCTTGGATAAATTATCTCATTCGAGATAATTTTCGAAAAATTCTCTCTTTACAGAAAATTTTCGATAATTTTTCTAATTTTTAGAGAAAATTTTCAATAGAGAAAATTATTATTATTGATTTTTTCTTTACGTTTCAATAATTTATAGTTTTTATTGTTGTCTTATTTTTATGTCAAACTAATATTCTCCCATAAAATTATTGTTATTTTATTTAAATTACACAATAATTTATCATTTAGGGAAAAAGAAAATAAATTTACAGCATCCATTTATAAAGTTGTATTTGGATGAACACACACAATAATATTTTCGATAAAAGTTATTGTGAATTTTTCTATTGACCCCAGGAAAACATATTTTGGGGATGATGTAGTATTTTAAGGATTTTTTCCTTAACAAGAATTTTTCTTAATTTTAAATATAAAATTTTCCTCCAAATCGCATTTAAACTTTGAGAAGATTTAATTTTTTCAACGTTAATAAACTACCAAGCAATCTAGAAATATAAGCCATAAATAAAATATCACAGAATTAAAATGTATTTTTTTTGTTTGCCAAAAGCTAAATTATAAAAATGTATATGAAGAAGAGATGTCTGCAAATGAAATCTTTATTAAATAACAAAAATATTTTCTTTCCAATATTTATTTAAAAAAAAGGCGGAAATAAAAGACAAAAAATCTAAAATTTTAGAAACAAAATATTTAAATTAAAAATGGAATATTTTTATTTGAAAAACAATAAGGCAAAATATGTTCTGCTGTAAAATAATTCAATAATAATTTTACTTTAAGTTCATTGTAGATGACAAATAATTATTATCATCATTTTATACGTGAATATTGTTTCATTAAAACATAAGAATTTTTGTTAGTTTCTATGAAAATCATTTAAATTCCTTTGCGAAGGATTCATAACATTTTTCAACTTCATAATTTACATTATTCTTCCAAAAGATTAAATACGTTGGAGTTTTAAAAGTGACATTCATTTCAAAGGGGCCACGTACAATAAATATACTTATCTCTTTTTTTATTCACTTACGGCTGTCGTCAAATAGACATTCACATATTAATTCCATATGTGTGCAAACCGCACATTTTAATAATTATACATTCGCCGTTTTAGATATAGTAATATGAGTGTAAGTGAGATGTAACCCAAGTGATCAGATTGTTAAGAATTATTAAAATCGTCTTATTTACATCACTAAATAAAGGATTTATTGAAAATTTTCTCTAAAGAGAGAATTTATCGAAAATTTTCTCTAAAGAGAGAATTTATCGAAAATTTTCTCTAAAGAGAGAATTTATCGAAAATTTTCTCTAAAGAGAGAATTTATCGAAAATTTTCTCTAAAGAGAGAATTTATCGAAAATATTCTCTAAAGAGAGAATTTATCGAAAATTTTCTCTAAAGAGAGAATTTATCGAAAATTTTCTCTAAAGAGAGAATTTATCGAAAATTTTCTCTAAAGAGAGAATTTTCTCTAAAGAGAGAATTTTCTCTAAAGAGAGAATTTTCTCTAAGAGAGAATTTATCGAAAATTTTCTCTAAAGAGAGAATTTATCGAAAATTTTCTCTAAAGAGAGAATTTATCGAAAATTTTCTCTCAATAAAGAATTAATCGAAATTTTTGTAATAAAAGAGAAAATCTACTTAAAACAACTTTCATAGATTTTTTTTTTTTGTTCTTTTTTATAAAAAAAAATTTGTCAGAAATCTTCTCATAGAAGACTATTTTTTTCTAAGTAGAACATTATCAGAAGGGTTTCCACAAGTTAAAAGGTTTTACGAACTGATTTCTAAATACAAATGCTTTGTTGAGTAAGAATTTTTCTAATATTTTTTGTACAGAAAAAAATTATGTGAAGTGTTCTTTAAGAGAGAATTTATTATAAATTCTCTTTAAGTAGAATAATTTTTAAAAATTTTCTCGAAAGAGATATTAAAAATTTTCTTTTAAGAGAGAATTTATTGTGTATTTTCTCCAAAGAGATAAATTATTGTATATATATTGGAAATTTTCTTTAATGGAAATTGTAATTGCTCTGCCCGGTCTGGTCAATAGGGTTATTGTATATGTACATCATTTGAATTATGAATTCATTACATTTGTGGAATTTTGAAGAGAATTTTATATGAATTTTGTATGTTTTAATAATCTTATGAAAATTTTAACATTTTTTATTTTAGAAAAGGAATTAGGAAATGGATTAAAATAGTTTTATGTTAAAATTTTTATTTACTATTAAATATTTGTGGAATTTCTTAAGGATTAATTATTTATATTATTTTCTATGGAAATCCCCATATGTATTTTATGTTCTATATTTTAACAACTTGTGGAAAAAATCTTCTAGTATTATTTTTCCACATTTTATGGGAGGTTATGTTTTTTATTTCTCCGAACTAAGTTAACGATGTGTGCACATACACATACACATACACTGATACTTGAATACTTTAGTACTAAATCTAACACTTTGTTTTATTATAAAAGCAACACTTCGGTATGAAAAGCTTAAGAAGTGAGAAAAATATATTCTAACCTTTAGTTATGAACTTCAGTGTTTATATTAAATACTTATATTACAAAAATACATACAAATATGATGTTATTAATATACCAACATTACAAGAGAGGAGAGGGAAAAGAGAAAATAATACATAAAATGTAATATTAATACAGCCACAGGTATGCATCAAATATTTACAATGTAAATATATATGTGTATGTATGTATGTATACATATATTCATTTGCTACTTAAAAAGAAAAAACATATACATACAACAAAACATTCTTTAACAGAACAGATTCGCTTTTGGTTTAAGTATAAAAATGAACAAGCTAAAATGGTAAGAAAGACAAGAAAAGAAAAAAATCTAAATAAATTTAACCAAGTGTATGTAGGTGTGTGTGTGTGTGTGAATTTGTTTTTTTTATAACCTCTCTCATATTAAAACACGGTAGCAAAAAATAATATACTAAAAAAACAAGGCTAAAAATCTTAAAAAAGAGGAAACTTTTATATAAAAAACTGCAAATGTTTATGTGTGTGTGTGGGCTAAAACAATACACTAGAAAAAAGAGAAAGAAAAATACATTAAAACAAACGCGAGAAAAATAATAATAAAGGTTTTCTCTTTAAAACAAATAAAAATATAAGAAAACATTTTGTGAGAAAAAAAGATATAAAATTTAAAGAAAATAAAGATTTTGTTGTGAACAAAACTAAATTTGAAAAGAAACCAAAACGTCAATATTTTCACATATTTTTTCTATTCCTTTCGTTGCTTCGTAAGAGTATGTGTTTTAAAAACATTGATTTTTGTTAACAGGAAATAAGATAAAAATAAATCATGTCAATGTTTTAGCAGAAAGAAAAAGATGTTAAGAGAAGAGACAGTCCTTTTATAAATCACTTAACACAATTATTAGCGTGTGTCGGTATTATAAACGTAACAATTTGTTTGTATAAGTTATTGTTCGTTTACTAGGAAGACAAATCATTATAAATTATATATGTTTTTTATTTATTTGATGTTATGGAGCGTATACGTAATATTTACTTAAATATATTAATCATACTGTTGGGTTTTCCTATTGAAAAAGTTATTTTTAATAGGAGTAATAATAGAGGAGATTATTGAGGAAGGAAGTCTATTTGGGTTAAACGAAGTTCAAAAGTTTTTTTCTAATTCCGTTAAAGAGTCTCGGCTTTATCTCTTTTTTGTATTTATTTCAAATTTTTACTGTTCTCTAAACATATTAATTTCTATAATTTTTCAATTAATTTCGATAAATTTTCTCTTAGAGAAAAGTTCGAAGTGTACTAATTGATCGACAATTCTCTATAAACAAAGAATTTGCTATATATAAGAAGTTATAAACAAGGAACAACTTTCTAAAAATAGAGAATATTTCTAATGAAAAAAATTATTTAAAATTTTCGATAAACCCTTATTATCTCCAAGGATGGATTTATTTCGAAATTATTACAATTAGTCAAATTATGAAAATTAGTCTCTGCCGAGAGAAATTATTTTTCTCTAAAGAGAGAATTAAGAGGGATTTTTTCAAAAAAATTTTCTTGAAAGAGAATTTACCGAAATTTTTCAATTATGAGAGAGTTGGTTAAAAATTTTTTCTTAAGAGAGATTTATTGAAAAACCCATCTTAAGAGATAAATTATTGAAAATGTTCTGTTAAGACTGAATTTATGTTTTCTCAAGAGAGACTTCATCATTAATTTTGCCTTAAGTGAAAATTTATCGTTAATACATCTCAAGAGGGATTTTATAAAACTTTTTCTCTAAAACGAGAATTTATCGAAAATTTTCTCTAAAAATAGAATTTAGTATATTTTTTCTCTAAAGAGAGAATATATTGAAAATTTTCCTCGAAGACAGAATTTATTGAAAAAAAAAATTCTCTAAAGAAGGAATTTATCGAAAATATTTTTTTAAGAGAGAATTTATTAAAAACTTTCTCATAAGACAGATTTCACCAAATTTTTCTAAAGAGAGAATTCATCAAAGAATTTCTCTAAAGATAAAATTCATCGCAGGATTTATTTATTCATCGAACATTTTCTCTAAAGAGAGAATCAATCAAAAAATTTCTCTAAAGAGAAAATTCATTGGAAAATTTCTCTAAAGAGGGAATTCACCAAAGAATTTCTCTAAAGAGAGAATTCATCGAAGAATTTCTCTAAAGAGATAATTCATCGAAGAATTTCTCTAAAGAGAGAATTCATCGAAGAATTTCTCTAAAGAGGGAATTCACCGAAGAATTTCTCTACAGAGAGAATTCATCGAAGAATTTCTCAAAAAAAAAAAAAAAAAAAAAAAAAAAATCATCAAAGAATTTCTCTAAAGAGAGAATTGATTGAAGAAGGGAGAATTTAATGAAATTTTTTCATTAGAACAACTTATAGAAAATTTATTTATTTCTTAATGTTCAATAAATCCATCTTCTTTAAGAGAAACTTACAACAAAGAGAAATATATATAATTATAATCATTGTTGTCTGTATCAAGGGTTTAAAGAATATGGCATTTAAAGTATTTCTTAAAATCTTTAAAATATCTTCTTATTTAAACTCAAGAGTTCCTCTTAATTACTGTCGTTATCTTTAGATAATTAAAGTATTTGTCTCATTTTCCCCACGATTCAAATGTTTTGTTTGTTATTCTCACTTTTCCAAAAGTTCCTTTTGTTTTTCCTTATGACGGATTTAATTAGGTTTTAATTTCGGTATGATAATGGTTAATAAACCATAATGTTTTAATTAAGATACGAATTTCCTTAAAATGTTTTTTGTCATTTTGTAGGATTTGCTGTTTCAAACTACGCCTTTTCTTCTAAATTGAGGGTGTCAGCGATAAATTATTGTTTATAATGAATAAAAATCAGTTAAGAATTTTCAGGAAAGAAACCAAAATAATGTTTTATTAAGTTGAATTAAGTGGCCATAAACCAAATATATGTGATGATTATTTACTTAATTTTATATTTAAATTCTTTTTTTTTTATTTGACTTTAATCATAAATCATCATTTATGATTTCAGGAATTTTATGATTTTTTATGGAAATGAATTTTTATTATTGTGAGCAAATAATTTTAATGTTTGATTATAATTTTATTTTTGGTATAAAAATATGTTTTTGTCCATAAAAATCCCAAAAGTATAATAAAACAAACTTTTAACTTTGTCATGTATTTAAATGCTGGTAAAAAGGAAAATACTTCCTTTAATATTAAAAAAAAGAGGAAGAAAATGGAATTCAACTTTTTTTGCTTCTGTTTTTCTGACAAAAAAGACTGATTGACTGACATGTTTACATATTTGTCGGAGGGAGTGAGGGAGGGTTTCGAGTAATTTGTATGCAAAACAAGTAAGAATGTTGTATTCAGCTATATCGAATCTTCAATACCCTCCACCACAAATGCGTGTGAAGTTTATACATCAGTATAAATTTTTGATATAAAGCGATTTTGATCATTAATGGAATAGTAATGAAGTACATATAATTTTTTTTGCTGGTTTTAAATTGGAACCTCTCAGGACTATAAGAAATATGGATGTAACTGTGACCACAACAAATAGATCGACGGACATAGCTTAATCAATTCGAATTTAAAGTTAAGCGTTACACAGGTAACTTAATATACCCACCTTCACCACTTTTGCTGGTGGAGGTATATAAAAGTAACATGTTTTCTAAAATTTTGTTAAAATACTCTAAAGACACATATTTCCTTTCCCTCCAACCAAAAAAAAAAAGAGAGAGAAAATAAAACAAGGATACAACAAATCAAAATCATCATAATTCTAAATGTAAAATGATGAGCGGAATTTTATAAAAACAAAAAAGAGCAAAATAAACAGGACTTCGCAACACCCTGCTTGAAGGTATAATGGATGACATATGATCAGAACTTATTGTTTTTACGTGTGCGTGTGAGTGAGTGTTTTTTCCAAATAATCATTTAATATTTTTAAGTTGTTAAATTCTGAATTATGTGTATCTTATCTGACATCATTTTGAGGAGAAGGAAGGATATTAAATTTTAAAACATGATTCCTTTGTTGTAAATAAATGGAAATACATGACCTCTAATATTAATAATGGCGAGATGTGTTTTGAATGTAGTCAAATATGCAAAATATTTGTTTAACAAATTCAAACATACATGCACACACACACATACATACACACATAGACTCCCCTCATGGTCGTTATTTTCTGACAGGATGAACGCAGCAACAACAATGGAAATAAAGCAAAAACAAAAAAATCGTAGTATTTTAAAAAACATGACAAGTAAATTTGTTTATTTAATATTTTATCACAACAACAACAAAAGTCATTCATAATCAGTGAAAATAATCAAATCTGAAAGAGTGAATTTTTACGCATTTCACACTAATTTCGTAATGTCTATATATATTTTCAATTTATTGCATATTTAACATGAATTCTAGATCTCTAAAAAATTCGAAAAATTCTCTCTTATGAGTAAATATCGGATAAGTTATATACTAAGAGAAAATTTCCGAAAAATGAATTATTTAGAAGAGAAATTTTCCAGAAATTCCAATGTTTTAAAGAAAATTTTCTAAAAATTTCTCTCTTTGGAGAACATTCTTACAAATTGTCTTTTTAGAAAAATCTTTAAATTATCTTTTTAGAGGAAAAGTTCTAAAATTTTTTAGAGAGAAAAATTTTTCATTCAAATCAGTTTAGATTTTTATAAATTCTCTAAGAGAAAATATTAAATCTATAAATAAAAAAGTCAATAAATTATCTTTTTAGAGAATATTTATATAATTTCCCTGAAGAAAATGTGTGATAAATTATGTCATTAGAGAAAGTTCTTTGCGAATTCTCTCTTTAGATAAAGTTTACAATAAATTCACTTTTAAGATAACATTTTCGATAAATCCAGTTTAAGAACAAAATCCCTCTTTAGAAAAAGATTTCTGATTAAATATTCTCTCAAGAGATTTATTGAAAATATTTTTTTTTTATATAGAGTATTTATAGGAAATTTTCTCTAAAGAGAATTTTTCTCTAAAGAGAAACTTTTAATTAATTCTCTTTTAAAGAAAAATTTCTATAATTCTCTCCTTGTAAAAAAATTTAATAAACCACTATAGAAAAAATTTTAATTAATTCTCTCTTCAGGATAAAGTTATATAAATAATCTCTTTACAGAAAAATATCGATAAATTATTTATTTAGAGAAAATTTGCGATAAATTATCTATTTAGAAAAAAATTGTAATAATTTTTCTCTTTTTAGAAAATCTTCAATAAATTATCTCCTTTAGTGATGAATAAATAAATTCTCTATAGAAAATTCTCTCTTACAAAAAAATGTCAATAATTACTGCCTTTTTTTAGAGAAAATTGTAAATAAATTCTTTTTTTACTAAAAAATTTCCTATAAATTTTCCTTTGTATAAAATGTACGAAACATTATCATATAAGAGAAAACTAGCGATAAATAATCGATAAAATCTCTCTAAACAATTTCGAAAAATTCTCTCTTTATAGAAAGTTTTTTTTCAAGAGAAATTTTTTAGTAAAATTCTTTCTTAAAAGAACATTTTCATGAATTCTCTCTTTAATTTTTCTCTTGAAAGAAATTTTGGGAAAAAAATGTTTTTAAATTATTTTTTTAATACAAAAACCTTCACTTTTAATAAAAAATATATAAAATTGATAAATATTAAATTGTTATTTAGTCCTTTAACTGTCACTCCCCTTAATTTTACTTATGAAAAAATATAGTGAACATGTCAAAGTTTTTTCTTAGTTCAAACTTGCCTTACAATAGACAAACCAACAACAACGACTGGGAAAATAATCAAGGAAATATATGATTTCATAATTGTTCTTTATATGTCTGTGGATTAGTGTTTGTGTGTGTCAAATGTATTCGCATTTATTTTTTATACAAGTAAACCGTGACTTTTTAGTTGTTCAATAAACGACTTTGTTAAGACCCA